>JAKZJZ010002694.1:0-14226 GCA_022702705.1 Papilionanthe hookeriana x Papilionanthe teres | reverse complement strand
AGTCATCAAGGGTGGATATGATGCACATACCTTTCTCGATGTCTCCACGCCTTCTTCTCCACCACGACAATAGCGATGTGTGAGAGATAAAGAGTTACAAATTGTATTCTTGCTTCTTCTTCTGTAATGCCCATCGTTTCAAAGTATTGGTCGAGTGCTCATAGGAAGTTGTCTACCTCTATTGCGTTGCGAGTTCCCCCAAAACTCTTAGGTTTTGGTACTTCGATGTGTTTGGCTTCGAAAGTATTGTCGGGGTTGTTTTGTGCGTGAAGTGCCCGTAAGAAGCTGTCGGTCGCCGGAATCGGAATCCCGTCGCCCCCTTCGGAAGGATCCTTCAACGAAAAGAAAGGAAGCTCAAATCGACTTCACATTTTTCATAGTTCGAACGAAAGAAGCTTCAGCACCTCGAGTCATGCACTTATCCCAGAAAGACAAACACAAGACTTAAGGGTGTGCGCTCGATCAAATAAACCTAAGAATATATGACGTCTGTTCTGGTCTCACGAAACCAATTTATTCTGCCGACAAATTCCCTATTTAATATGAAGAATTAAATAGGCGTTTATTTTAAGTTCGGATTCGGAAAATGCTTCTATAAAGGCGAGCCTCATAGTTAATTACCTCTTAAATGACCGAAATCATCTAAGAATCACTTCGATAAAAATCAGGAAATATTATCTTCAAGGAGGTCGAAATGATAGGGACTTTTCAACGAAATAAGATGTTGAGGTGTGCAAGGAGTTGGCTCAATTTGGAATGTAGAATCCAAAGGAGAGGAACTAGGGGATGTTAGAGGTCCGAAAGCGAGCCTCAAT
The DNA here is from genome assembly GCA_022702705.1 of Papilionanthe hookeriana x Papilionanthe teres. Lineage (NCBI taxonomy): Eukaryota > Viridiplantae > Streptophyta > Magnoliopsida > Asparagales > Orchidaceae > Papilionanthe > Papilionanthe hookeriana x Papilionanthe teres. The sequence goes on along the minus strand of JAKZJZ010002694.1, from coordinate 13,411 downwards.
AACTTCCCGAGCTATCCTATGGTTTTGCTGACAACGACAAGCGCCATTGTTGAAGACGACCGTGTCGCCCACTATACTAGCTCCGAGCCTTCTGCGTAAGAGGCTGAGTTTTCAAGGTGCGCAGTCAAAATGTTCAATCAGGTAGCCCTATGGTCGAAGTTCTTCTAAACATCCTATGCCAATATGTTTAAGTGTTGTACAGTTTATAACAGGATATGTATATAGCACAGGAGTAACAGTAGAAGCATGCAACAGTATATAATGTAACGTGCTAAACAGGATAACTACGCAGAGTAAGTATGAAAAGTGATGGCTAAACGAGATAACATACGCAAGAAATAGATAAAAAGTGACGACTAAATAGATAAAGACGTAAAGAAGACAAGATAAAAAGTGACAATAACGATATAAAGCGTACAGATGTAGCACGAAAGGAGATAACACCGCAAATGTAAACAAACCCATATACTCAGGAGGCCCGTTATTTTCTTTCGTCTATCGGCGCAAGGTGCCTACATGAAAGCCAAGCAAAGAAATGAAAGCGTCGTCGAAAAACTCCAGAAAACAAAGTGATCGACCCACAACGTAAAAGCTCGAGAAAAGTAGTAAAAGTCACCAAAACTTCGAGAAATCCTAAAAAGACCACGAGTGCTTTAACAAAATCAAACGAAAACCCGACGAAAACCGCAACGACTCGGCTCGTCGAAGCTCGAACCGTGCGTAACATCGCTCGAAGAGTCGTCGAAGCGCTACTGATCACACGAGCGTATGTGCTCGCTACTCAGCGAAGGGTGTTCAACTAAACTCGACTCGTGAGAGTGTTCCCTACCCAAGATCGATAATCAATAAGTTTGACAATCAAATTTTATAACATAGTTTTGAAATTTATATTTTTAAGCATGCATATGGATTTCGGACATACGCAAAGAGAGTTTATCAAAAAAATTTTTTATTGTGGTGGAAAGATATTTTTGTTGCGAAACGTAGTATCGTATTTTTATCGATTTTGAAAAAATATAATCGTCACGAGTCGATCATTTCGTAGGTAAATGATCGCTAACAATCCTAGGAAGGTACGGTGCCCCGCTCGCCTGTAGCGATGAATGATGCCGTCATCCTACGGTTCATCGGGGCCCGGAGCGAGTCCCGATGTCGTAGGATGGGATATCATTCTACTCTATCACCTGCGTGTCTTTTGCATCATCGCCGTCATCGCCTCAAAACAAAACAAAACCAAAACCGACTCCGAGTGAAGCGGGAAAACGTGTCAAGCAACGAAAAGGGAAAAGAAGATTAACTCACTCCCGAACTTGGAGAGTCGGGACGGCGAGTGAGTTAATTTAAAATTCCACTAACACATGTAATAATGAGCGCGTTAAAAAAAAAAAGAAATCCGAGTTTCCTGAATCGACCCTGAGGGTGTTATTTTCTCGCTCAAGTACAATTACATCAAAAGGAAATTTAAAAGAGAAATCATGGAAAAGTCGATCAAAAACTTTTAAAATCAAGCAAAAGAGAAAATGGCTCGGGACAAGACCGATTGCGAACATTTCCAAACCCATAAGAAAGTAAATGGACGAGCTTCCCAAGAACATCAATTTAACTCCAATTCATCAAATGAGGCACACAGAAGTGGCCCGAGCACAATGCTCGACATCTCCCTCTCAAACAAGCAAGGAGCAACTATAGGTTCATCTTTATCAATCCCCGACTCAAACACGACGCAAGACAAGGCCACCATCACATCGACCACCAACAAAAAGGCTCGTCGGCCAAGCCCCAACAAAAAGGGCAGCGAACAAGTAAAGTTTACTATCCAACCTCAAAACTCACAAATCACATCAATGGACTCACGTCAAGCCCCAAATCGAACCCAACTCCTTCCATAAACATAGAGTTCGAGTTTTCACCAAATGAGCACAAAGCCCAGCCCTCACTAGAGCCGAACCCGAGCACAAACTCGAGCCCACAACAAGCCTCCAAAAAGCCGACTAACTCCAGACCAAAACGGCCCTCGAAACGGGTTCCGATCTACAAGGAAGCCAAACCCGAGCCAGCATAAGGCTAAAGGAGGCAGCTCAACCTCAGGCCAAAACAGCTCCCAAAGAAGATCAAACCCGAGCCAAGACCAGGCCAAGAAAACCGGCCCAACCTCAAGCCACAACATCCTTCACTCAATGCCAAAACAAAAGAGGAGCTTAAAGGAGCCAAACCCGAACCAATATACGGTTAAGAAATACAGCTCAATCTCAAACTAAAACAGCCCCCCAAAGAGGCAAAATACCAGCTTATAGAGAAGCCAAGCCCGAACCACATGAGGATGAAACCCGAGCCGTGGCTGGCCTGGGATAAAGCCAGCTTTAAATTGAAACAGTCCAAGTATAAAATCGAAATCAAAGGTGGCAAAGAAAGCCAGAACTGAGCACAGCAGGGGTGAAAACAAACCCAGCTTTAAATCACAGCAGTTTCGACATAAAGCCAAAGCTAGAGAAAGCTAAAGAAGCCAACCCGAACCGTAGCTAAACTAGGGACAGCTCCAGTTTTAAATTTAAAACCAAATGGATAGCAAAACTAACAAAAGCCGAGCCTCATGAGGCTAAAAAAAAAAAAAAAAAAACGAATCCCAAATCGAGTTTAAAGCCCAAAATGCAGCGGGACTCCACAAGACCGATTCACGCTCGAGGCTAAAACCAAGCCCGATCACAATTAAATCCGGAACTAACATAGAACTGAAGCAAACTTCTCCTTGAAATCTCAATTAAAATGAAGCACATACATATCTTTAAAAAGCTTCACTACCATGCATTTGCTAGCAAGAATAAGTATAGAGCGAACATGAAAAAAAAAACTTTCAAATTAATTAATCATGCTTCGTGAAGGGCTAGATTTCCATATATTCAAGGTATAAAGCCACCACATGCTTGTAAACAAAGGTGAGCATAAAGAATTTCCAAACTAGCTAGCCATATCTTCATGAAAGATTAAAATGCAAGAGGCCCAAGAACAACGTAAACCTCTCCAAGCCAAGCCTAAATTTTCTCTCTAGCATGCTCAATCGAAACTTCTTAGCCACATTTCAAGTTGTAAAGAAAACATTCCCAACATTTATACAAGTATCACATTAGCATGCTGCTAGAAGAAGAAACCCATAGGAATCAATATTTCAAGCAACTAGATAAGATTTTCCATAGCATACAAGTGCTTAACCGAAACTATGAACAGGGCAAACCGAGCCAAAGGCACAAGTGAAGCCTCCCTGGGGCCAAAACCGAGAATAAGAAAGGGGTAGAGGAGAGTTGCGGATTGCGTAGAACACACGGGGAAGCTAAACCGCAAGTACGTGAAACGCTCCAACAGCAACTCCCCTCTCTTCACAAAGGTTTCGGGCCAACCCCAATCCCACCCCAAATGGGGTTTAAATAGGCGAGAGGAGGAAGCGAGAGGTCAAGAGCTCAACCTGCGGGATCGGGCGCAAGTGGGACCGGCGGCGATTGCCGCAGGAGGGAGCAGAGCTCGGTAAGGGACGCACGCACGAGGTGCCGCAAGTTGCTCGAGGGATAAGGATAGAGGCACTATCACGAGCGGCTCGAGGGAGCGAACGGCCGCCGGAAAGCACGCTCGAGCGCGGGAGGGACGAAGGTTCCGGGGAACTCGCGCGGGAGAGACGAAGGCACCTGGTCGAGTGCGAGGGTAATTAGGGCAAAGGGTTTGATTTTAAAATAGGTTTTAGAATATCTTTTTTTTATTTTTATTATTTAAATTAAAACTTAAATTACAAGTTTCGCCCCAGAGCAGCTATCGTCGCAAACTTAACGTCGATTTCAAGTGAAATCGACATTCGGACGCACGTCGGTGCAGTCCGTTTCGTCGTCCGAGGTCGTCTGAGCAACCTCGTCGACAAGCGCGTCAAAATTGCGTCGAAATTTGGTATCGTCGCAAAATTTTGACGCGAGCGCCATCGAAAGCGAGGTCAACAAGTATGATTGTTGGTGGATGTTGCTAATGTTTTCTTGCGTTGCAAAATGTCTCCACGCATCTCCTTCGAGTTGTCACATAGGTTGTTTATTTGTTCTTGATGAGATTGTTTTACATTGAAGAGTTCCACCATTAGATCTTCTCGCATCTTCACCAATTGGTCTTTCATTGATTTCTCCAGTTGAAGCATCATACCTCTGATTGTGGAATGGATGGTGATGTCCTCCTCCATAAGACCATCCACCATTTGGCCTAGATCTTCTATCCAAGCTTGCATGTCGTTCATTGCCTCCTCTACCGAGCAAGGCATGAATCAAAGCCATATATGAGCTCCTTTGACCTCCAATGTGATTTGATTGCGGCAGGATCTTGTTGCTTTTCGCGACCTTGTCCTTGTTGAGATTGCTCCATATTTGTGGCTTTGAACTCCATGACATGCTCTTTAAGACTCTTTGCCATATCTTCGAATTGTGGACTCGATACTGACATCGTCGAGTACTCTTATCTCAAGTCACTCGTGTAGCTTCAACGCTCTTTCTTGGAACAAAATAAGTCTAATTCTCACTACGTTTGGACTTGTAAGCACAAAACACTCTAGGAAGAAGAGTAGGGAGAAGTATTGGAAAAAGAAACACTTTACTAAGAAAGATTAATTACAACACTTGAATGCATGAGAACCTTGGATGATTCAAAAGGAGGGGGAGGGACTCTTATTTATATTGCCCTTCAAGTCTAAGCGAATTTTCTATTTAACATTAAACTAGTCTAGTTTTTAGAGAGTTCTACACCATTCTCTTATACACAAACCTAGATCTTTTTAGGCTATTCTTGAGTATTCCTTTGTGCTTTTTCTTCTAATATTCTCTAGAATGCAGTGGAGTCTTCTAGAATTACTTGGATTTCTCTTCTCCTTCTAGCTTTCTTTAGAATCTTTCATCCTGCCGTTGTCTTGCCAATTTCTTAAAAGACGGCGGAGTGTGACAAGCAGCCACTTTATGAGCCTCTATTTTTTTGTGTGGGACGATGGGAGGGGTTATTACCAACCATCTGCTAATTAGATCTTGTAATTACTATCTACTCATGTTGTTGCCGCTTGATTGCCTTTTTACTTTTTTTTCTTTTACTTTTATTTGTTTTGTTTATGTTTTTATTTGGAACAAAATATGTTTGGGTATTTGAAACCATGTATTTTCATAAAACATGATAGTTTCTTTGTAGAAACAAAGGAGCAAAATATGTAAAAAAACACATTAAATAATATTTTTAAAGATAAAAGGAAAAAGAAAAAAAAAAACCAAAACAGAAAAATAAAAGTGATGCCAAACAGGGTCTAAGAATTTATAGCATTGAAACAGAAAACTGCTATCTTATCTTTTGTCCCAAGTCTTGTGTAACACCCTGTCATTTGATTATGCTTCAGCTAATGTTGATTCAAGTTTTTATTGCTTGCTAAATTCCATGCGAGCTTCTGACTCTGCAATCTTCTACATTGTAAGGTGCCCCTTTCCTTGTCCATAAAAATTGCGTCTCTCCGAGGATCGCTGCGCATTCACATAAGACCGCCACCTTCTGATCGGTTATGGTTTGGATTCACATCCATGCCTGATATAGATTGGCAACTGGAATCTTCCGTTGGAGACAGAAAAATTACGAGTACTCACATCGCTTTGCTTATGGGGAATCGATTTAAGGTAACAAATATTTATTCATATATTCTAACCTCCTGTTCATTCAAAGAATGCCTGATTGTTTAGAAATGTTTCTTTTTATTACATTTTTTTGGGGGGCATTCACATGCATACCACCAGATTGTATTTTACATATCTAACACCTAAACTTTATACATTCATCTCACTCAAATCTTTCATATCACATCAAAAATATCATCGTTTTAACTTCAAAAATGTAAAATACACCTCATCACGATATGTAAATATATATAAATTAGTGGTATGCATGTAAATCTCTCTCTTTTTTTTTTTTTTTTTTTTTAGGGAAGGGACATTTACATACAAACCACCCAATTTTTATGCATTTACATATCTGACGCCTAAACTTTACTTTATGCATTCCTGACAGCCAAAGCTTTCATTACACAAAATATATCACCATTTGAACTTTTAAAAAGTGAAATCATGCATAGATAAATGGTATGCTTGTAAAAAAATTAAATTTTAGGTGTTACATATATAAATATATTGATATTGAGTGGTATGTATGTAAATCTTCCTTTTTCTTCTTTTGGGGGCATTTACATGCATACCACCCAATTTCTATGTATTTGCATAGCCAACACCTAAACTTTACTACATACATTCTTGCCACCCAAATCTTTCATTTTACATAAAAATACTACCATTTTAACTCAAAACGGTTAAATACAGCTTTTCTTACATAGATAAAATGGTATGCACTTTAAAATTAAAGTTCAGGTGTTCAATATGTAAATATATAAGAATTAAGTGGTATGTTTGTAAATCTTTTTTTTTTTTCCTTTTTTGTAATAAATAGGCTGCAGTTCGTGACAATCTGGTCCTCCCAAATTGTGAGAGCATCTGCATTCCATGGATGTTGGCAGAAAAAGATGACTGGCTTCCTCAAAATGCTGCTCCCCTCGTCCGAATCAGCCAGGAAGCCTTGAATACGAACAAGCCAGGTCCAGATTTGGCCGCCCACCCTTCCGGAGATCTAAAAACCAAGCCTACAGCTGATTCTCCCAGCGGACCTAAACCTGATGATAAAACTGAAAAAGTGAAGGATGTAGTTTTCGTATCGAAATCACCCATCGATCATGTCCCGAAGTCTTTTTCATCCCAAACTGAAAACGGTGCATCGAGATCAGTTTCGTCGAGCGGCACCCCTCATGGCGATACACGATCGGACGCTGGCACGAGCACGGAATTGTCGGTACCGTTATTGCAAACCTATGGAACTCTGGATAGTAGCAACCAGAGCAGGGGAGATTCATCATCAGCCTTTTCTGAAGAGGATGCTAAACCCAAACGGGTAGGCCGGCGAGCGAGGATGATGGATCTAGGAAAGAAAATGGGAGAGAAGATCGAAGAAAAGAGAAGAAATATCGAGGAAAAGAGTAGGCATATAGTCGAAAAAATGCGGGAAAATTCAAAGTCTTGAATATCATGTATGTTTGCTATTGGCAAGGTGAGGCAATTTGTTTGCCACTGTTCTTAGCAATGTGGAAGAATTTCCTTCTTTGTAGAGACAGTGTAAGTATGAACTGATATGATATATGTCATAACATCGATTATTTATATTATAGCTTATTTTTGTAGATGATAGTGATGATGAGATTTGTGCAAGTTGATAGTCTGCAAAAATTGCTATTATCCATTTATTTGATTACAAAAATAAATAAATAATATCAATATATTTTGGTATAATTGTATTAGAATCAACGTAAAAATCACTGAATTTAATTTGAGAGTAGTACAACATAAATTTATCTCAATACTAGAATAGAATCTTTTGTTGAGAACAAATTAAGGCCCCGTTTGGGGTGCTGTTTTAGTGGCTTTTCAGATCAAAACTCGGAATGATGTGTCTGTCGTTCGGCTTTTGCCCCGCTTTTTGTTTGTTGTTCGTCCACAGAATGAAGAAAAGGGGAACGTGGGAGAGCAGATGTGTTCCGCATCTCTGCCTCCGTTTTGGTTGCAAAATCCCTTCGCTGCTCTCGTGGATTTGTTGTTGTACATCTCCATATTCCAGATATCACCCTCGCTTTGCCTTCTAGTTCCCCTCCTGCCTCTTTCTCAGTCGTTGCAGTTTTACGTAACATCTCGATCGTCTTCTTTAGTTGTTGAGGTGTTTCCTCTCCATATGCACACATGTTGCTCTCTTCACTCTTCTTGTAGCTTGACTGCAGTATTTTGTTACTTTATTACCTTTTTAGCTATGTGTTTCTCGTTTTACCGTTTGGTTGTTTTAGATGTTTTCGTGTTTTAGTATCTTTGCCGATTTGGTGGGTATCTGATATTTACGTGCTGAGCTGGTTATTTTGAAAAGATTATATCGAGGTAATTTAAGCTCAGTGCTGGTTATTTTGAGCAAAAATTCATGAGAATCTAATTTTTTGATGTTGCAATCTCAGTTCTCATGTTTGATCTGTAATTTAGGAGCAATGTTTGTTTTGTAGGAAATTTGTCCATTAGAATTTAGTTGTATGCTGCTGTGAATATATCACTATTCATGTTAGATCAATGATTACTTTTCTTTTTGAACTTCTTCGGAATTTGAAAGGATTGTTTGGAGAAAGTTTAAGAGCCGTGCTTGTTATTTTGAGATTATATTCATGAAAATTTGTTTTTTTATGCTATTCCAAATGTTTCAATTATCATGTTAAAATAGTGATTGCATTTCTCTTTCATCTTCTTCAAAGTTGGAAAAGATTATATGGATGAAATTTAGGAGTAATGCTGGTTATTTTGGAAAAACATCAATGATAATTTGGTTTTCTAAAACTTTAATTGTCAATTTTCATGTCAGATAAGTGATTGCATTTCCCTCTATTCTTCGTCAAACTTGGAACTGATTGTATTGAGGGAATCAGGAGTAGTGCTTGTTATTTTGAAAATATATTCACGGTTTTTTGACGTTGCAATTGTCTCAATTTTTATGTTAGAACATTGATTGCATTTCTCTTTCCTTTTCTTCAAACTTTGAAAGGACTAACTGGAGAGAATTTAGGAGCAGTGCTGGTTATTTGAAAATATATACGTGAGAATTGTGTTTTCTGCTATTTCAAACATCTCCGAGTTTAGAAGCAGTGCAAAATATCTATGTTTACTTGTTAAATCAAGGATAAAATTTGTTAATATCAACTTGTTTAGATGTTGGATACTAGAAATGTCTGATGGGATGCTGACTTCGAATATGTGGGTTTCGATACATTTCATATTTGGAATGTCTAGTAGAACAATGATGGAAAATAAAATCAAAGTGTTCAACTTATCACCAATTACAATAGATACTACCCGGTTTTGCAGTTTATATGCTAAATTGGTGATAGAGGATGAATTCTTCTTTGATTTAGGGATCTCGCTAAGCTAATAGGATGTGTTTGGGCTCATGTTACTAATCAAACATCTAGTCATAAATATTTTTCTAGTTGAAGAAAATAAAAGAGAAATGCAATTACTGTTCTAATATTAAAACTGAGACATATGCAATAACAGAAAATCAAATTCTCATGGATATAATTTTAAAATAACTAGCAATGCTCATCAATTCTTTCCTTGCAATGAAAGGAAAATGTCATAAATGATCTAACGTGAGAATTGAGACGTTTTGAAATATCAAAAAAACAACGATTTAGGGATTGGTTAATATATTTTTATAAGTTACCACTCAAATGTTGATTTGTTTGTAATCATTTATACTGTGTTGGTATATTATTGTTTGGCTCGTGAATTTGTTGGGTTTCTTGCATATGGACTTAGGGTTGAACCGTTTTTTGGATTGTGCGAGTGTGAAGCATTTCATTTTTAAAAGTGCTTCGTAGAGCAATGATGGAAAAATAATAACAAAGGCCTCAACCGATCACCAAATGCTGCTATTTGCAACAGGTACTTCCTGTTTTTAGATCACACGTCACTGGTATTATGTGGCCTTAACGCATGAATGGTACATTTGATGATTTAGGATTGAGCGTTCTTTGTTAACTAGATTTTCCTTGAGCTCTACTTCGAATTTCATGATTTTCACCAAATTTTGACTTGGTTTATATATTAAAAAGAATCGGTATTTGAGTCTGGTGGGCCCCAAATACCGATTCCCTTTTGTGTTCGGGCACCTATGATGGGGTGCCTATGCAATTTGCCTAATATTTGAGAACCTCGCGCAACGGGAGATTGGACACTTGACCTGAGGGGACTTACAGTGAACCCTGCCAACCATCAGGCCAAGGTTTGCTGCGCGCGCACACACACAAATGTATATATATATATATATATATATATATATATATATATATATATATATATACATACATACATACATACATACATACATACATACATACATACATACATACATACAAAAGAAATGTGGGCTATCTACTATTTGGGACAGGGACACAATGAATTTTTTTTTAGTGATATGTTTTTGAGAGAGTAAGATTGGGAATAGATTGACCGCACACTTCAATAAGGAGGGTTGACAAACATCACCAAAAACTTCCATGATAAAACATGTATATTTTATGACAAAACCTAGTTGAAAAATAAATGTGACCAACTGAAAAAAAAAAAAAAAAATTGTGAAAAGAGCTAAAGAGAGGAGCTACTGAATTTGGGTGGGACCCTATCAAGAAAACAGTTAATGTGTAGAGGCGTGGTGGCGGAATAAAATTTTGGTAAATTAATAATGTTTATTTAATTACCATTTCATGGAAATTTAGTTTCTTTGAAATGAATTTTCATTGATCTTTGTTACTGCCCAGTGCCAAAAAATTTAGGCTTGCTAGTATTAACACGGAGCTCGAGGAGAAGCTTGACATTAGGTTGCTTGCTATTGTTGCCACATGCATCAATGTCTGGGCTACAACAGGGACCCCACGCAGAATTTTGGATGAGCCAATATGTGCTCATTCAAATGACATCCTAGAGGAACATTTGGAGGAACGAGACCAAGGCGAGTCTAGTCAGTCAAAACGTCCTTGACCCTCCAACCAAAAGGGAAAGAAGAAAATGAAGACTGAGGCAACACACTTACTGAGAAGATATTATAGCTAGTAACTAGTTACACCAGTAAGACATCTAGCACTAGCACAACTCTGGATAGATACCTTACTACGACTGATTTTTTGAAGTTGCTAGACTCTGTTCTAGAGATTTTTGACGACATGCCTCTATACTTATTTGCTGTAAAACTTCTGGACGATCGAAATAAGCGGGAAGCTTTCTTCACTTTGGTGCTAGAATGGAGGATTCCTTACCTTCGTTGTTTTTTAGAGATGGAGAATACCTTATTGTATTTATTTATGTTGCCGCCACTATTTGAGATTTTTTGTTTGTAATTAGAGTGGAGGCAGTCCATCTATGACTCTTTTTAGTAGTTACATGCACTTCTGTAATAATCTATGCTTAATATTAAAATCTAACACGCATCTTTTAAATAGATGGACCCGCCATGTAAAGAGGAAATTATAACATAATTTGAGAGAGCAACAATGTTAACCACAACAACTTCTCTTCAGTAAGTATTACCATCTAAATTTGTTTAAGATCCCTCATAGGTCACTATCATCTATGGGTGACAAATGGGTTGGCGAACTACTTGAAGCGCATCCAAGCATAATTCATAGCATGTTCCAAATGTCGAAACATATTTTCTATGATTTGCTTGATGAATTGCAATAGAAATATGGTTTGCATGGATCTTCTCGCTTCATATCCCGAGAATTTCTAGCTATCTAGCTTGTTATCCTATCACACAATGAGTTAATCCATGTTGTTTCTAAGCTTATTCAACACTCGACAGAGACAATAAGTAGGTACTTTGAGATTGGGATTAACTCGTTGGTGAAAATGTATAATAACATTGTGAAACCCCAAGACCTAGCTTTTTCACACACCATGATAAATCCGCAGTGATCTGATATATATATGTCATTATTCAAGGTATTCATATCTCAATCTATTCTAATATTAATACATTATAGCAATTGACAACACACGTCGACACAAGCATTGGCAATGAGGAGAAGATACCATGTATCAAAAGGTGTGGGGCTATTACACATAACATCTTAGCAGTGTGATTTCAATATGTGTTTTACATTAGTGATGGCTGGTTGGAAAGTGAGTGCTCACGATAGCATAATTTTAAAATTTTCCGATAAGAATACAAATATTCGATGCCTCCTCAATGTTAGTCTATTTTAGATATCACAAGAATCTTTTTATTTTAGGAAAAGCACTAATGATGCCATTATTCAGGAATATATTACCTAGTTGACCATTGTAACAGGATTTCTTAAAAACATTTCCCAGCAAGAGGTATCACCTTTTTTATTTTGAGCGTGACAGCCACGTGATTATAAAGAGGAATGAACCCTTCAAAGACCGTCGTCATTACATAGCATCATCGAGAGAGTATTCGTTGTATGGTAGAAGAAGTGGGTCATACTCCGAGATATGCCGACGTACTCTTTCAAAAAATAGGTGAAGCTTGTTGTTGCAATAATATTACTTCATAATTTTATACGAAGACATCCATCCCGAGACGATATTAATTTCAGGGTCTTAGATGAATATCCTACCTGCATGCCTGAGGAAGCTAACTAAACATCGGGTCGGACATTCAGTTTCTGATAAGAACTAGCAAGTCTGAGTACAACACTTTGGAGGCAAAAGACGTGCATGAGATGATACAATTAAGGGAATAAATCATTGATGTTTTGGTGAATGCAACAATTGTATTTATGTAGCATCACCTAGTTATTTCTTATTGATGATTCATATTTCAGCTCTAAGTTGGTTATATGTATGTCTATTTTCTATATCTTTGTACGAATCTGTATTGTACTTTTCTTGATGCGTTCTAATTACCTTCAGTTTCTTATTGTAAAACTGTGTATTTTTTTAATGTTTCTTTTACATTTTATTATTAATTTTTTTTGTTTACAAACCGTAAAATCCAAATAGTTTTATGGAATCAAAGTTATTGAATTTCACTATCATTTGAAACATAGTTGTTATTTTTTCTTCAAAATAATATTAAAGTTATTCTTATTGGTGCAAGCGCCCCAGCAATTTCATATTCACATAAAATGAAGGGGCATTTACTCGCATAATAACCTGTATCTACATTTCTAAAATTTAAACTTCTATCGAATGGTGTATTTGAGGCAGTTTGTGCGTTTTAGGATAAACAACTTATCCTGAAATGTGGCTCGCGGGTTGACTGTGGGGTTCAACCTGCGGCATATGTTTAATGTAAAAGTCCATCCCTATTTTTGGATAAGTTGCTGATCCAAATGATGATTAATTATTGCGTCCGGACGCCGGACGCAAACATCACTCCCCATCCTAAAAAGTGTATTGAGTGGGGGCCACTTTTAATTTTTTTTTTTTAAAAAAAAAAATTCTCATTAGACGCGACTTAATAAAAACTCCCAAATGATGAGAAAAATTTGCATTACGGTGTCGGCCATGACAGAATGAGTCCGATCAACGTGGATACCTCCCATGTACTCACGCCTGTGTAACTCCACTCACGAGTTGGCGTGTACGTGCGCATACGTGAGCGTCTTCATGCACACTCGGACGCAGCTCTGCGTCCAAATGTTCGACAAATTTTTTTTCCCAAATGATAGCCTTTTCAAAAACGTCCGCACACTTATAATAAGTTGCACAAACGGCCCAACACTAGGAGAAGACTGGGAGAGAGCGTTAAAAACACTGAGCCGCCGCCGCCT
>JAKZJZ010002693.1:0-14235 GCA_022702705.1 Papilionanthe hookeriana x Papilionanthe teres | reverse complement strand
ACGTGGAGCGAAGTAGGATCCACTCCTAGCTTATGGAGCTGCAACCTGCGGAGCTAATCACGGCATTTCATCGTAGCTCCGAAGCAAAACGAGTCTTTAAATTCCATTAATAACTTGATTATTTCTTCGGAGTCTTCTTTATTGAGTAAGGAGCTAACAAAGGTAGGTCTAGGCTCTTCGCTAGTACCTAAGTTAACTTCAGTTAACTCATCTTATTGTGGATTTAATTTCTTCTTCGAATTACGGTGGAGCGTCTCGATTTGTAAATCTTCGGGTTCGTACGTAGTTTCCATGCGGTTTTCATTGGACTTGCAAGTGACAACCAAGCAAAATTCGGTATCGTCGAGCTGACCTACTTGTGCCGAATCCGAGTCCATACTTTGAATTGGGAGGACGGCCGGAGTTATTCCATAACTTTTCAAAATGTTGTGATTGGCCTTTTGTCGCATTGTCGAGGTAAGAAACCACGTTGAATTAAATTTTGAACACGGGGAGAGTACCACTCGAAAGGTAATTCCATTAATTCGATGAAGTGACATCTTCGAATTGTACATTATTTTCGGTTTTGGAGGAAGAAGCACCGCGGTAGAATTTGATTGGCTTTGCACCGTCACTACGTACCTCTTTGACCTCCATACCCTCGATCTTATTAGAATGGATCGGAGTTAGGGTCATAGTATGTACGTAGTGGTTAATCTTCTCGTACATTGATTTGTATTCTTCGTTCTTTTCATCTTCGAGGGAGATCTTGTATTGCGGCTTCTTTCGATTTATTGTTTCTTGCTTCTTGCTTGATTTCTTTTTCTTCTTCGGAACTATCTTCCCGATCAACATTGATGGCTGGTTTCCTCGTCCCGGTGTCCTAGTGTCTCTGCCACGGCCTCGTCCCGGCCTCGACCTCGGATGCGAGTTGTGGAGAAACCTTCACCATCTCGCCGGAAGGGAGTGGTGAGTGGCTGTTGGACTAGAACTTCGAGGTTCTTCGTTGTCTCGAACTTTCTTTGCTTCATTTGTTATGGTATCTGCTGGAGAAGATCGTTTTCTTTGGCGGTGCATAATAAGTCTGCATCTTCATGGATTCCAATCTCATGTACGGAGAATGGTTGCAAGTCGCCTTTGATGCCTTGTTCCCCTCCATCGTAATACTTGATGCAACGATGCGGAGATGATGGTACCATCCTGTTTTCATGTATCCATGGTCGGCCCGATAGAGCGTTGAACGACGTTTACGAATCGATTATATGAAATTTTGCGGTTGTCTTTGCTAAGTCACCGGTTTTCATCGATAGCGTTATTGACCCGAGGGCTCTTTCTCCTTTACGGTTGAATCCTCTTAATAACATTTTGTCGGCCTCGAGCTCACGAGCATCGATTTCCAAGTATGCTTAGTGTTCGAAGACTCATTATATTGATTGATGCTCCTGGATCCACCAATACTGCGGAGAGCGTAAACTTCCCGATTGTAGCTGAAATGTACAACGGTCGGTTGTGATCTGCTGTCCCGAGTAGTAGGTCATTGTCAGTGAAGGTAACACCTCACTTGTTCCTTTAACGAGCAAACCTCATCTAAGGAATCTCCGGCCATTTGAGCTAAGCGAATTTCTGGATCAAGTAAGGCCTTGATCAGAGCTTCCCTCATCTCCTTTGATAAGATGAGAGCATCGTAGATGCTCAGTTTGGCCGGTAGTTTCCTAAGATGGGCTAGCACGTTGTAGTCCACTTTGTTTCCATGCGTCTCGGCTTCTTCTCGAACGGGTATGTCTTCTGCTGGGGTTGGTTCTTCTTGAACGACCACACCTTTCCTTTGTCTTTTGGACCCATTCTTGGAGGTAGAACTTTTCCACTTCTTAGGTTGACTTCGCTAATTTCTTCGAATCTAGTGTTGAGTTTGTCGGTGTCTCCTCTGAATCGGAATGGTGGCTCTTCGGATTATCTTCCAAATGCGAAGGCTCTAACTCTATCGTAGCTGGAGCTCCTCGAAACTCGCGAGATAGAGCCGTTGCTTGTTGAGCTCTCGTAGCCTCCTTGATGGATGTCTTCTTCGTCATTTTGATCGTCGAGATCTTGTATGATTTGAGAATTGTTGTTGGTATCGAAATCGACGCCCGGATTGTCGCTAGTTACGTAATCGTTAGAAACGGTCAAAACGTAGCCAACGCCATCACCCTTATCATTATATGATCCCACCGAAGTGAGCGGATAATCATACAAAATCGAGAGGTTCGAGGGATTTCTCCCCAGAATCGGAAGCAACTATCCTAGGATAAGCGGCCCCTAGTCTAGCCTTAGGAATCTCGGTCCCCTCTTCTTCGTCGATTTTCTTCTTCTCTTCGATTGTCTCTGTCGAGGTGGTTCTTCTATCGCGAGTGATAGTACCGGCTTAACGGGTCTCGAACTACGAATTGAAGCTCGCACGAAGCGGTTCGGATGTTGTCTAAAATCTTCTTCGAAGATCTTGTCCGAGGCGGTAGTCCATCCATCGTCGGTTGCATAGGGATCTATCGGGATGACGGGATCGGTTGAGATAACATTGACGGAACCTCCTTTACGGGGTTCCTTCATGTACTCCTTCGGGATTGTTATATTTCCTTTTCGAAGGTTGTCGTTGAGCCAACTTTTGAAGGTAATGCGATCTTCTATCTTGTGCCCGAGCATCCAGATGGTAGGGGCAAAAGTTGGGATCACCTTTCTTGTTGACTTCCTGCTGGTCTTTTGGGCTGCGGCGGCTGGAAATCTGGAGTTTTCATTAGGCTGCGGAACATCTTCGGTACCGCTTCATTTTTGAACGGGTATTCTGCTGCTCGAAGCTCCCTCGATGTACGTTGCGGACGAGACGGTTGTTCATATTGCGGAGACGGCGATAGGCTGGACCGGGGTTGCTTGGTAATTTTGTTGTGGTTGCTGCGGCCGTTACGGTGGTATTTGCATCGGTTGTTTGCCTTTGTCAAGCTGCTGCAACGATCCGGATTTCTTTTCGAAGGTCTTCACCGGCTTACGCTTGTCAGTCTTGTCGGCAAAACTTAATTGCTTCGCCTCTTCTTGCAAGCTTCCGGCCTTGCTTAACAACTTCTCGAAAGTCTTAATAGTGAATCCCTTGAGGAGAAGTCTTATCGGACCGTGAATGCTTTTAAGCGAGATGCTGGCTGCATGTTGTTCTTGCGGTTGTGGTTCACACTTCATGCTTAAATTTCTCCATCGAAGTATGTAATCCACTAGAGTTTCATTCGGCCTTTGTTTCTCTACCACTAAATCACCTATAGTGATGTGGTGCTTGAGCTCCGACAAATCGCTTAATGAAGAGGCTCTCTAGCTGCGAGAATGTCTTCACGGAACCGTTGGGTAATTCGCATACCGGTCGAAGGCGATTCACGACGAGGCTGCTAACGAGCTGTCGGAAGAGTAGCGCATCGCTCCCGCCGGCATTGCAACAGCGGCACGAAAGTGTGCAGCATGCTTGTCGGGGGTTCCCGGTTCCGTCGAAGGTCTTAAACGAGAGGTGGTACGAAGCCTTTCGGGTATTGGACGGCGTCGAATTCTTCGGGTAAGGTCTACCCGTCCGAATGGATGTCCCGTTCTTCGATTGTGCTAAGGCTTCTCGCATTCTGTCTGCTCTACCAAGTTCTTGATATCCTTTTCGGGGATCATACTTTGTGTTGTGTCCTTTTCAGTTGGTCATCCCCATTGACGGATGTAATCTCCTTTCCTCCGTCTACGATGTGAATGACCTACGGGGTGTCTCTCCATGTGGTTGTACTTGACTGCGGAGAGTGGCCGGAGGCTATGGCCATCTCTTCCATCCTCTTCGCCATTTGAGCGATCGTGTCGTCCTTTTCTGAAGGCTGTCTCTTCATCGGTTCGGCTCCTCTCTTTTGCGGTTGCGGGAGCACCTTGAGAAGGCGTGAAGCTCGTGTCTCGACCATGTTGATTTGCATATTCGTTGTCCATGAATTCCGATGAGTCGATCTCATCTCCGAACTTTTCTTCTCTTTCTTTTGCCAGCCGTCGGATGTCGGTTCTCGGCTTTTCCATGGCATCTTCTAGCGGAGCTTTCTGTGTATCTTTGTGGTTGTCATGCGATGGTTGCCGGGTCCTTTTTCACGAGTCCCCTTCATCGCGGTAGCACTTTCTTCGGATTCCGGCCTCTGGCGAGACTTTCTCTCTCGGAGCTGCTGTTTCGATCTCGTTGCCCCGTAGTGGGACGCCACACCATCCTTCAGCGGCGGAAGGTCTAGGACCGGATGGTGCAGTTGGCCGAATCTTTGGAAGGTGGTATCCTCCTAATCTGTAATCCGATACTACGACGGGCGGGCTAGCCTTCATTCTCTTGCTTGGCTTTTCTATCATGACGGCGGGCTCTACTCGGGGCCCGAGACGGGATTTGGCGGCACCAGTCACTATCCTTCGTAGAATTTCCGACACGGGGCGAGTTTTCCTTCCTTGCTAGCTTTTCTACCAAAGTTTGCGGTCGAGCAAACGGCGTAGTTCTAGTTCTTTTCTTGCGGCTATCGTTGTAGTATGCGGGCCGTGGTAATGTGGCGGCAATCTTTCGAACATTCTCCTCATCCTGCGGCGGAGAGGGGATGGAACATGCTTCCTCCCAAAAGTGGTATGTAGTCGGGCGGTGGTGTATATTACGGTAGCGGTGTATATTACGGCAACTGCGGAATTTCCTCCGGGAAAGCAATCTCGGCGGCTACGGCTTCCACGGCGATCCTTCTATTTCTATTTCTTCTTTGGGTCTTTGTCGGCGACGGAATCTTCGAAGCTGGACCCGATTTCGAAGACAGAAGGTCTTACGGGAAGATCCGTACCCTCCGCGGTAACGGGTTTACCATAGTTACGGATTTCTTTCCCCTTTGATTTGGCGGAAGTCGGGGTAGGTGCGAAACAACTAGACCGGTGGGGGTAGTGAGAGCGGTCCTCTGCGGACGGCGGTACTCCTCTCAGTCGGGACCCTTTGCGGGGGAGGAAACTCTTGGGTCGACCTAAGATTGAACTCGAGCGGTGGCTCCTCGGCTTCGGATACCTTGTTCGTCGGTGCGAAGAGGGAGACGTCGGTGACCTTGACGTTCGTGTTTTCAAATCCTGTCCGAATCGGATGACCCCATTGTCGGGCGGCTCATCCTTATAGACGGCGAAGTCCGGTCCGTTGGTGAAGGAGAAAATCGGTTTCGGGGCTTCCATTTTACGGGGTAGATTACGGTTTGTCGGTCTCGAGTTATGCTTCTTTTCTTCGGGACGAAAAGAAAGGAATTGAAAAGAGTCCGAACTCATTCTTTGTTCATGTATTTATAAGAAAGAATCATTTGTTAAAAGAATCACTTATTAGAGGGTTTGTTTATTTAGAACGGAATGTTGAAAGGTGTAGAGAAGGTAAGGAATCCGATTCAGAAAGGAAAAGAAAGTCTTAAGCAAGACTTTCCGACTCGAAGGATCATTCCTAAACTAACACCTATTGGGGGTCCACCCCACCTCAAAAATGAGGTAAAAGGATCTCGGAACCTCTCTGTTTAGGGGTGTCTAAACGGTGGCTCCTAAATCCGAGAGAATGTTGGCTATACTTGTTCAAGATAGAAATGAACATAGTATTCCAACGGAAAGAAGAGTAGTTTGATCCATGAGGGATATGGATACACTTCCGATTTTTGAAAGCAGAATTATTTGATTATAATGGAGAGAGGAATCTGTCCCCAGCGGAGTCGCCAGAAGTTGTCGGCATATTTTTAGGTTGTGTGATATTTTGAAAAGGGGGCACCTAACAGAAGTTGTCGGCGAATTTAAATTTTAAATTTGATTTAAATATATATATAATTTAGAAAGTAGTATTTGACTTTGAAAATAATTTTAAATTTGAAAGTTTTAAGATATGTGATTAAGCCGATCTCACATCCCAGAATAGTTTATATAAACGAGCACCGCACCACAAGCCGTGTATCTATGCCTAAAGATAGACACCTTTGCTTGAGGGTGGGGCTCGATCAAATAAACTAGAAGTTTTATGACATCCGTTTGGTACGCGAACCAATTTTATAAGCCGACAAATTCCACAGCTTAATATGAAAGTATTAAACGGGGTTTATATTACCAGGTTCTTTAAAATTCCCTATAAGGGCAAGCCCACATAGTTAATTACATCTTAAGTGACGGGAATCACCTAAGAAAACTCTCGATAATAACCTGATAATTACGCTCTCGAGAATTTGAAAGTTTAAGGTTTTCGAAGATTGAATTTTGGAATTTCGATAGGGAATGGATCGAATTTTGGAACATTTTGTTTTGTGAATCCAAAGGAAGAAAGGTAGGAGAAATCAACGATTCGAAGTGAACTTCGGTAATTTCCCGACTATCCTATTGTTTGGCTTGAATTTAGGAAAGTCCTAATGTTTATTTAGTATTTCAATCTTGCCGATTTTAATTAATTAGGGCTTATATTTGTATGATAAAATCAAACAAATAGCACAGAAGATGTGAGGGTTTATTGTCGTATCGGACGACTACCTCGGAATCCTAAGACCGGTTAGGGCTTAATTTGCAATGCAAATGCCTAACGAAGAGGTTGAGGATTTATGTTGCACTAGGCAAGCTACCTCGAAGTCCTATGGCTTTGTTGTTTAATTCTAAGAAGGTTTTCTTTGAAGTAGGTTCGAGTTTTGTTGACGACGATGGCCGTGCTTGCCCACCATGCTCCAAGCTCCTTGTTGTTGCGAGAGGTTTAGTTTTAGAAATCATAAATCGGGAGATGAGAAAAGTGTTTTGGTTTAGAGAAGTCTTAATTTCCGAGTGTTTTGTATTTTGATTAAAACAAATCTTAAAGTTGATTATAACGACACCGGTTAAGATCCCGCGGTTCCATCCTTCGGCATCATTATTTTTATCGGATTCACTTAGTCCGGATGAATTTGCTAAACTCGACTGAATGAGTTCCACACTTTCATTTAGACCGTGGGAAATCCCGTTAGCAACACGTAGGTTACATCATCCGAGGTATTCCCGATCATCCGACGGGACGTTTTAATTTAGTTGCAATTGTAGTTTTGTGTTACGTTTGTGATTAAATTTTGAGTTGTTTTATATTTTGAAATGTTGTGGCGGTGAATTTTATCTTACGATGACTTTTAACTTAGTTTTGGTTTCGGTTTTAGGGACTATCCTAAAGGTGTGGGTTTTCATGCAAGAGTTGTTTTATCATGCGAAAAAGTAAAGTGCATTTGCAATAAAGTAAATTGCAAGAAAGTAAATTGCAGAAAGTAAATTGCAATAAAATAAAAGCGTACACGGAGGGTCTTCCCGTCATCCCAAGCTACACTTAAAACACAATTAGAATATTTAAGCAAGTTCCTAGGTAAAGCTAAGGGAAAGGTTATGGTTTTCTACCAAATTCATAATCCTATAGCTAGTCATCTCCTATGACGTCTAGGTTCTTTGTGTTTTTGTTTGAGGACGATTTTCTTCATCGAAAGAACAATTAAATCCGATTGTTCTTATAAATATCCTATCATATTGAGGAAGTGCTTAAGAAGAATCTTAAACATCTTTTCGATATTTTTAGGATTGTTTTAAGTCGAATGAATTTAATCATATAAATGAATCAATCGTCAGAGGTTTTCAAGTTTTGTTAACTTGCCCAGGTGAATTAAGACATTTGAATATCTTATGAGTGAAGTAGCACTTCATTTAATGTTTCATTTAGGAGTTATAATAATCAAAGCTTTCGAGGGTAAATTAGTATTCAAATGATTTGATTTAAGTTAAAGGGTTTAAATTTGGAATAGTGTTCAAGTTGCTTTATATTTAATTTCTTTTATGTCTTAGGTGATGTTATATTTAATTCAATTTAATTTAATTGAGTTTTAATTTAACTTAATTTAATTTAATTTGATTTGATGTTTAATTAATTTGATTTGATTTAATTTAATTTAATTATTTAATTTAATTTAATTTAATTTAATTTAATTTAATTTAATTATTTAAATTAATTTAATTATTTAATTTAATTTAATTTAATTTAATTTAATTTAATTTAATTTAATTTAATTGTTTAATTTAATTTAATTTAATTATTTAATTAAATTTTAATTTAATTTAATTTAATTTAATTGATTTAATTTAATTTTATTTAATTATTTAATTTAATTTTAATTTAATTTAATTTAATCCAATTTAATTTACTTAATTTAATTTAATTTTTAATTTAGTTTTATCTTTAATTTTAATTGAAATTTTTGAAAGAGTTTAATAATTTAATTTTAGTTTAATGATTAAGTCTTTTAATATTTTGAATTTGAATTATCATTTTAATTAAGAGTTGAATATTAATGAGATGATTAATTTAGGGATTTTTAAATTAAAGAATAAATCTCTTCCTAATAAATATCCCTTATTTTAATAATTCCAATTTTATTATTCTTCCAAATTTAATCTATTATTTAATTAAAGTTTAATCATTTTAAAAAATTGTTTAATGAGTTTCTACCCTTTAATTATTTAAATTTCAATCATCCAAATCAGATTAAGATCAAATATTTTACTTGTTAATTTTATTAAACCTAAAGTTTTAATTAAGGGTTAAAAGTTTAATTACCATTTTACCCCTTAAGCTTAATAATTTCATAACTCACTAAATTGAACTTAAATGAACTTGAAATTTTTATGTGACTTCACTCATATGTCAATAAAGACATGAGAGGAGAAAATGTGATTTTTCTGTATTTAATTTATTTATATAATTATTTTTGGTGGAAAATAGAGATTTTCAAGGAAAATTTGATAACATGACCAAAGGAAAGTTTCTGTCCTTAAGAAAATTAGGGGACATTCCTAATGACCAGAGAAGCACTTGGACCAATTTTGGTGATTTTTTGAATTATATTATTTTTATTATAATTATTTTGAGTTTTGGAGTGTTAATTAATTTAAAAATAAAATAAATCTTGAAAAATGGATTTTATATTTTTCAAAAATCTCTCTGATATCAAGGAAACCAGAGAAACAAATTTTGCAATTTTCTGATTTTTCTATGATTTATTATAATTATTTTAGTGAAAATGCTAGAAAATACATTTTTTTTTAATTTTAAAATTACCCTAGGGCTTTAAAATTCAATATCTCACTAAATAGACCTAAGAAAAATGTGGGATTTGTTCCTAAGTGATTAAAATTCAAAATGTGACATTTTGGTGAATTTTATTATTTTTGTGATTTTTATTATTTTTTTTATTTTTTAATTATTAAAAATATTAAAATATTATTAAAAATCAACTTTTTTAGAAAATTGAAATTTTAATTTTCTTAGGTTCCCCTGATATCAGAGAGGCTCCAAAACCAATTTGGTGAATTTTTGAAAAGTATTTTAAAAGTTATGAATTTTTAAAGTTTAAAATGGCTAAGTGGCTTAATCAGCCCGATTAGTAGGGCTAACCAAGTCCAATTGACCTCAAATTTTTATGGTGGGTTCCTCTGATCCTAAAGGTCAGTGGAGAATTGATTTCAAGTCAATTTGATGCCTGGTTAACTCTAATTAATTAAAGACCTATTTTGGGTGTTTAAGCCGATTAGGGTTGTTTTAAATGAACTAAGTCAAAACCTATTTTTCCTAGGGTTCTCTGGTCATAAGGAACATCACCAAATTTTCCTAGAATTTATTTCACAACATGCTATTTACTGGAATTAAAATACTCAAAACAGTGACACTGAACTTGAAAAATCAAGAACTCTTCATAGGGATGGCCTCGACTTTGGAAAATTCGGGGAATGTTCCCAAATTCGAGAGGCTTCAAAAGCCACTATGGTCTCATGCCATGGTGAATTGTATGCATGCATGGAGAATTAAAACAATGCAGAGAGTAAATAAATTATAAAAAATAAAATATTTGATGAAATTAAGTGATTTCTTTTCCACATTATTCTCCTCTCTTCAACGAGCGAGAGGTATTTTTATTTTATTTTTCTGATTTTTCTAATCGAGAGATATGAATATTTGAAGTTTAGGGAATTAAATAAATCGAAAAATCCCTAATTTTCTACTTATCCGAGTCGGCGCCGACGCATCCTCGGCGGCTCCGAAAGGCCGCGCGGCGCGCTCCCGTTCGACGCGCCGCCCGCGAGTCGGCGGCCCGGGCCCCGCGGTTCTCGTACCGTCTCTACGGTCCGACGCGATCACGACCATCCGTGCGCGCGTGTATTGAATGGACGGCATCCGTTCATCGTCCCCGAGTGTTCTCGCCGAGAGCCGTCCACACTAAATCCACTAAGATCTCGCTCGATTCTCGATGGATTTTTACGTTCTTATACTGCATGGATTCGTCTTGAAGAGACGAACACATCTATACGGTTAACATGCATTGAAACTAAAGCATTTGAAATGGAGAATCTCCGGAAGCTCGGGATGAAGAGTTAGCTCATACCTTGGCTCGGAGAAGTGTGGCTTCGATCGAGAGTTGTTGCACCTTCGATTGGGTCCCGGCGAGCTCCGGATGAAGTCTCTGAGTGCAGTGAATTGTACTGGATATGATTTCGACCAAGCACGATCACAAAGCTTGGAGAGTGGAGCAAGCTGGGTGGCATGGAGATGGGGCTTTTGATGGTGGACACCTTCTCTTGGTGCTGGTGAAGGTGTAGAGCCAATCGATTTGGGAATTGGCTCCTTGTGGAGAAGTGTCACTGGTTTTGGGTGGAATTTCGACTACGAAATTGAGCTTACGGAGGAGAAATGGCGGGGGAATTTCACTGGGGATCAAGTGCTCTAAGGGTGGAGGAGGGTACGGAACAATTTTGGCGAGTTTTGGCAAGGTTTTTGCTTCTCTCCTTCTCATGGCCGAGAGGGGTGGAGTTTAAATAGAAGCTGGTGGGGGGCCTCCCGGGGGAGTTAGGGCTTGGGATCGAGTCTGCTGCGGTGAGGAGAAGAACGGCCATGGTGACCAGCTAGGCATGGGGCGGCTCGGCAAGTGAGAATTTCAATGTTGGCTCACATGTGAGCTCTCGGCCATGGTGTTTTCCGGCGGCTTGGTGGCCGGCCGGCCGAGCAATGGTCACCATCTTGGTCGGGTGGGTCGGGGGTGGAGGTTTAGTGTAGGCGATTGGCAAATGGCCATGTGTAAAGTGGTTGAATCAAAGTAGAATGGGGCATGGCTAGTTTTGAGTCTAAATGGGTCAATCCACCCATTTGGGCTTGGTGCACCCTTCGAGGTGGCTTTGGATCTTGTGGGGGATCAAAGGGATCGGATTGGTTTGGCATGGAGAAGTCTCCATCCAAATATATTTGGATTAAATTTAAGTTTAGGTGAAACATGATTAAGGCTAATGAGCTTTAGGGATTAAGGAAAGCCCCCCTCTTCTTACCCAATATGGCATGGTGGAGTGTCCAAAGCTCTCATGGCTCACATGTGGCTCATGCATGGCTTCATGGCTCACCTTTGGCTTGGCGAAAAGTTTGGTCGATTTCATAAAAAAGGATTTTAAGGATTTTGGATAATTTGGTGGAAATTTGGATGAAGCTTCATTTAGAAATATTTGATCATTGGTTTAGGACTTAGGGATGATTTTAATTGAAAGTATGATGAGGGGAAATGTCATATGGGCTTTGGAAGAATTTTTGGGGCTTTGGATTTGGTGGAAGTGGGCTTTTAAAATGGTTTAAGGAATGGGCCCTTAAGTTTAAAAATGAATTTATGGATGGGAATTTTGTAAAGAGGTTGGGCCAAATAATTGTTGGGTTTAGCTCATAGATGTGTCATGAGTGATTTGAAACAAATTGGGGGTGATTTGGATTTGAATTGGGTTGAATTTGGGTTAGGTTTGGGCTTAGGTCAAAAATGGGCCTTTTAACCTTGGGTTGAGTTTGAGTGGGGTTTGGGTCTAAATTTTGGGCAAATCATGTTATGGTTTTGTTTGTGGGAATGTTAAGGAAGATTTAGAAAATATTTGAGGTTAATTGGAGTTGAATTGGGTGAGTTTGGGTTAAGTTTGGGTCATGGGTCCAAATTGGGCTTTAAGGCCAAAAGTGAGATTGGATCCAAATGTCAATCAAATTGGACTTGGATTTGGTCTAGATTGGTATTGGGAATGTTGAATTGAAGTTTAGAATTGAATTGGACCAGAATTTGGGTCAATTGGATAGGTTTGGTTTAACATTGGGTTCACTTTGGGTTAAAATGGGTCGATTTGGGGGTTTTGACAAAAGTAGGGTAAATTGACAAAATTGGCCCATGGTGTAGTTGGACAAAATGAAATTGGGAATATTTAGGATTTTCTGGAACTTTCTGGGAATTTTCTGAATTTTTGGATTTTTAGGCAGAAGGGTATTTTGGGTATTTGGAGGGTATTGGGGGGTATTTTTGGAATCTTTGGTATTTTTGGGTATGGATGATCAATTTGAGTGATGTGGAGATGTTTGGGATTGATTTTGGAAAATTTTGGGTAATTTGGAAATTTTGCGAAAAATTGGGTAATTTCGAGGGTTTTGGGTAGGTTTAGTAGGTGTAGGGTCCGGGGGTCAAAAATTGAAAATTTGGGAAATTGAAGATTGGGTGAATCTAGGTAGAAAGAAGTCATTTTGGTTGAGCCATGAAGCCATTTCAAGCCCATATGAGCCATGAAAGGACTCATTTGAGGCATTCATTTATGTTGTTCTAACCTCTTGCTCGAGAGCTTAGGGGTTAAGGACCATCCATGTGAATCACCTACATGAGTCGGGAGGTTAAGTTGGGTATGGGTGTGGTTTTAGGAAGTGTGTGGAAATGTAGTGTATAAGTGTAGTGTAAGTCGGCCCCTTCACCGGACCGGGCCACCGGGGCGATCTAAGGCCGAAGAATCCTATAGGAACTCATCCTTTAAACTTCCGCATTTGATTTGACCCTCTAGGTGATTAGGGGTCTATAGTCGAGTTTGTGGAGTTTGCGGGGAGTTTAGAAGTGGTTTGAATTTCTAAAAGGCGGGTCCCAATTCTAGTCCTCTAAGATAGTCAAAGGAAAAGCCTAAGGCTAGATCCTAAGCACTAAAAAGAAGAAGGGAAGACCTCATCAAAAATGAGGTCAACAAAACTCAATTTTGGTCAAAATTGTTAATTTTGACTCAATAGGTCAATTTTTTGAAAAAAAGTCAACACTGGTTAAAATAGTCAATTTTTTACCTAATGAACACCTATTGACCCAATAGGTCAACTTTTGACCAAAAAGTCAACTTTGGTCAAAATGGTCATTTTTTGATCCAATGGCCAATCCTTTGACCCAATAGATCAACTGTTGACCAAAAAGTCATCTTTTGTCAAGATGGTCAATTCTTGAAGTTATTACTAACTCATTGACCAAATAGGTCAACTTTTGACCAAATAGGTCAACTTTTGACCAAAAAGTCAACTTTAGTCAAAATGGTCAATTTTTAACCCAATGACCACCCCGTAGACACAATGGACAAATATTTGACAAAAAATTTAATCCTTGTCAAAAAAGTCAATTTTTGACTAAATGATCGATTATTGACCCAATAAGTTAGTCTCTCACCAAAAAGTCAACTTTGGTCAAAGTGGTCAATCCTTAACCCAATGACAAACCCTTGACCCAATAGGTCAACTTTTGACCAAAAAGTCAATTTTGGTCAAAATAGTCAATTTTTGTCTTAATGACCTCCCATTGGACTAATAGGTCAACTTTTGACCAAAAAGTCAATTTTGATCAAAATTGTCAATTTTTGACCCAATTTCCAACCTATTCACCCAATAGATCAAATTTTGACCAAAATGTCATCGTAGTTCAAGATGGTCAGTTCTTGACGCAATTACTAGCTCATTGACCAAATAAGTCAACTTTTGACCAAAAAGTCAACTTTGGTCAAAATGGTTAATTTCTGACCCAATGAGCACCCCATTGACCCAATGGACCACCTTTTTTTTTGTCAAAATAGTCAGTTTTTCACCTAATGACCAAGATAATCAATTTTTGAATTAATGACCAATTATAGACCCAATAAGTTAATCTTTGACCAAAAAGTTAACTTTGGTCAAAATGGTCAATCCTTGACCTAATGACAAACCCATTGACTCTATAGGCCAACTTTTAACCAAAAAGTCAATTTTAGTCAAAATAGTCAATTTTTGACCTAAGGAGCACGCATTGACCCAATAGGTCAACTTTTGACCAAAAAGTTAACTTTGGTCAAAATGGTCAATTCTTGACCCAATTACCAACTCGTTGGCCAAATAGGTCAGATTTTGACAAAAAAAGTGAACTTTGGTCAAAATGG
>JAKZJZ010002692.1:0-14236 GCA_022702705.1 Papilionanthe hookeriana x Papilionanthe teres | reverse complement strand
AAGCCATGTAAGCCATGGACAAGCCACATGAAGCCATGGAAGGCTTGACATGTGACCATGCCATTAATGGTAAAAGGAGGGGCCCCTTTCCTAATCTTTCATTAAGCATTTTTTACCTTAAGCATGTCACACACTAAACCATGTTTAGCCACCTCATCATGGATAGAGACCACACCACTCTCCCTTGGGCGACCCAACTGATCCTCTCAGCCCAAAATCTGGCCATGGGGAGGTGCACCCAACCCAAACCAATGAGTTGACCAAATTAAGGCCAAAATGACCCCCTCGTCATTCCATTTTAATTCAAAGCCTTTACACATGGCAATTGCCAATGGATTGCACAAACCTCCAACCCTGACCCACCTGGACCTGAGGGTGACTCATGCCTGCCGGCCAGCCGCCTGGATCGCCGGAAAACACCATGGACGAGACCTTGGGAGGAGCCAAAGTTTGGAATTCCCACTTGCTGAGCTGCCCCATGCCAAATGGTCACTATGGCTGTTCTTCTCCTCACCAGAGCAGCTGATCCCATGCCTCAACTCCCCCTGGAAGGCTCTCCAGCCTCTCCTATTTAAACCCCTCACCCTCACGGCCATGGAGGAGAGTTACACAAACCTTGCCGAAACTCTGCCAAAATTGTTCCAAACCCTTCTTCACCCTTAGAGCAGTTGAGCCCCAGTGTCAATTTGTCCTAATCCCCACTGATAAAATCCAATTTCCCAACTGAAATTCCACCCAAAACCAGGACACTTCTCCACAGTGAGCCAATCCCCAAATTGATTGGTTCTACACCTTCACCGGACCGAGGGAAGGTGTCCACCGAGCAAAAGCCCCATCTCCGAGGCCACCCAGGTAGCTCCGGCCTCCAAGCTTTGTGATCGGGCTTGGTCGAAATCACACCTAGACAATTCACCGGACCGGGAGACTTCATGCGGAGCTTGCCGGGATCCAATCGAAGGTGCAACAACTCTCAGATTGAAGCCACACTTCTCTGAGCAAAGGTATGAGCTAATTTTTCATCCCGAGCTTCTAGAGATTCTCCATTTCGAATGCTTTAATTTCAATGCATGATAGCCGTATAGATGTGTTCGTCTCTTCGAAGACGAATCCATAGAGCATAAGAACATGAAAATCCATTGAGTATCGAGTGAGATCTTAGGGATTTAGTGTGGACGGCTCTCGGGTGAGGACGCTCGGGGACGATGAACGGATGCCGTCCATTCAATACACGCGCGGACGGACGGCTCAGATGGCGTCGGACCAGGAGACGGTACGAGAACCGCGGGGCCCGGGCTGCTGACTCAGGTGGCGGCGTCGAATGGAAGCGCGACACGCGGCGTTTCGGAGATGCCGAGGATGAGTTGGCGCCGCGTGGATAAATAGAAAATTAGGGTATTTTTTGATTTATTTAATTCCCTAAACATAAAAAATTCATAACTCTGTGTAGAAAAATCAGAAAAATAAAATAAAAATACCCTCTTGCTTAGTGAACAGAGGAGAATAATGTGGAAAAGAAATCATTTAATTTCATCAAGTATTTTATTTTTTATAATTTATTTACTCTCTGCATACTTTTAATTCTCCATGCATGTATACAATTCACCATGGCATGAGACCATAGGGCTTTTGAAGCCTCCGAATTTGGGAACATTCCCTGAATTTTCCAAAGTCGGAGGCCATCCCTATAAAAAGTTATTGATTTTTCAAATTCATGTTGCTCGTTTTGAGTATTTTAATTCCAATAAATAGCATGTTGTGAAATAAATTCTAGGAAAATTTGGTGATGTTTCTTATGACCAGAGAACCCTAGGAAAAACAGGTTTAGACTTAGTTCATTTAAAACAACCCTAATTGGCTTAAACACCCAAAATAGGTCTTTAATTAATTAGTGTTAACCATGCATCAAATTGACTTGAAATCAATTCTCCACTGACCTTTAGGATCAGAGGAATCCACCATAAAAGTTTGAGGTCGATTGGACTTGGTTAGCCCCACTAATTGGGTTGATTAAGCCACTTAGCCATTTTAAAATTTAAAAATTCATAACTCTTAAAATACCTTTAAAAAATTCACCAAATTGGTTTTGGAGCCTCTCTGATATCAGGGGAACCTAAGAAAATTAAAATTTCAATTTTCTAAAAAAGTTGATTTATAATAATATTTTAATATTTTTAATAATTAAAAAATAATAAAAATCACAAAAATAATAAAATTCACCAAAATGTCACATTTTGAATTTTAATCACATAGGAACAAATCCCACATTTTTCTTAGGTCTATTTAGTGAGATATTAAATTTTAAAGCTTTAAGGTAATTTTAAAATTAAAAAAAATGTATTTTCTAGCATTTTCACTAAAATAATTATAATAAATCATAGAAAAATCAGAAAATTGCAAAATTTGCTTCTCTGATTTCCTTGACATCAGAGAGATTTTTGAAAAATATAAAATTCATTTTTCAACATTTATTTTATTTTTAAATTAATTAACACTCCAAAAATTAAAATAATTATAATAAAAATAATATAATTCAAAAAATCACCAAAATTAGTCCAAGTGATCCTCTGGTCATTAGAAATGTCCCCTAATTTTCTTAAGGACAGAAACTTTCCCATGGTCATGTTATTAAATTTTCCTTGAAAATCTCTATTTTCTACCAAAAATAATTATATAAATAAATTAAATACAAAAAAATCACATTTTCTCCTCTCATGTCTTTATTGACATATGAGTGAAGTTACATAAAAATTTCAAGTTCATTTGAGTTCAATTTAGTGAGTTATGAAATTATTAAGCTTAAAGGGTAAAGTGGTAATTAAATTTTTTCAACCCTTAATTAAAACTTTAGGTTTAATAAAAAATTAACAAGTAAAATATTTGATCCTAATCTGATTTGGATGATTGAAATTTAAATAATTAAAGGGTAGAAACCCATTAAACAATTTTAAAATAATTAAACCTTAATTAAATAATGGATTAAATTTGGAAGAATAATAAAATTGGAATTATTAAAATAAGGATATTATTAGGAAGAGATTTATTCTTTAATTTAAAAATCCCTAAATTAATTATCTCATTAATATTCAATTCTTAATTAAAATGATAACTCAAATTTAAAATATTAAAAGACTTAATCATTAAACTAAAATTAAATTATTAAACTCTTTTAAAAATTTCGATTAAAATTAAAAATAAAATTAAATTAAAATTAAATTAAATTAAATTAAATTAAATTAAATTAAGTTAAGATTAAAAAATTAAATTAAATTAAAGATTAAATTAAATTAAATCAAATTAAATTAAATTAAACAAATTAAATTAAACAAATTAAATTAAATTAAATTAAATTAAATTAAATTAAATTAAATTAAATCAAATTAAATCAAATTAAATAAAATTAAATTAAATTAAATTAAATCAAATTACATTAAAATTAAATCAAATCAAATTAATTAAACATCAAATCAAATTAAATTGAGCTATATTGAATTAAATTAAATTAAAACTCAATTAAGTTAAATTAAATTGAATTAAATATAACATCACCTAAAACGAAAGAAATTAAATATAAAGCAACTTGAACACTATTCCAAATTTAAACCCATTAACTTAAATTAAATCATTTGAACACCAATTTGCCCTCGAGAGCTTTGGTTATTATAACTCCTAAACAGAACATTAAATGAAATGTTACTTCACTTATAGGATATTCAAATGTCCTAGTTCACTGAGTAAGATAATAACAAAACTTGAATTCTCGGACGATTAATTCATTTGTATAATTAAACCCATTTGGACTTAAAACAATCCTAGAAAATATTGAAAAGATGTTTAAGATTATTCTTAAGCACTTCCTCGATATGATAGGATGTTCATAAGAACAATTGGACTTAATTGTTCTTTGATGAAGAAAATCGTCCTTAAACTAAAACACAAAGAACCTAGACGTCATAGGAGATGACTAGGTATAGGATTAGGAATTTGGTAGAAAACCATAACCCTTACCTTAGCTTTACCTAGGAACTTGCTTAAATATTCTAATTGTGTTTTAAGTGTAGCTTGGGATGACGGGAAGACCCTCCAGGTACGCTTTTATTTTATTGCAATTTACTTTCTTGCAATTTACATTATTGCAATTTATTTTACTGCATTGCACTTACTTTTCTTGCATGATAAACAACTGTTGCA
This sequence comes from Papilionanthe hookeriana x Papilionanthe teres, assembly GCA_022702705.1. Lineage (NCBI taxonomy): Eukaryota > Viridiplantae > Streptophyta > Magnoliopsida > Asparagales > Orchidaceae > Papilionanthe > Papilionanthe hookeriana x Papilionanthe teres. Next base: position 10,048 of record JAKZJZ010002692.1, on the reverse strand, counting down.
TGAAAACCCACACCTTTAGGATAGTCCCTAAAACTGAAACCAAAACTAAGTTAAAAGTCATTGCAAGATAAAACTCACCGCCACAACATTTCAAAATATAAAACAACTCAAAATTTAATCATAAACAGAACACAAAACTACAATTACAACTAAATTAAAACGTCTTGTTGGATGATCGGGAATACCTCGGATGATGTAACCTACGTGTTGCTAACGGGATTTCCGCGGTCTAAATGAAAGTGTGGAACTCATTCGGTTGAGTTTAGCAAATTCATACTGGACTAAGTGAATCCGATAAAAATAATGATGCCGGAAGGATGGAACCGTGGGATCTTAACCGGTGTCGTTATAATCAACTTTAAGATTTGTTTTAAATAAAACATAAAAAACACCAAGAAATTAAGATTTTCTCTAAACCAAAACACTTTTCTCATCCCCTGATTTATGACTTCTAAAACTAAACCTCTGCAACAACAAGGAGCTCGAAGCATGGTGGGCAGCACGGCCATCGTCATCAGCAAAACCTAAGTCTACTTCAGCAAAACTTTCCTAGAATTAAATAACCAAGCCATAGGATTTCGAGGTAGTTTGTCTAGTGCAACATAAATCCTCAACCTCTTCGTTAGGCATTTGCATTGCAAATTAAGCCCTAACCGGTCTTAGGATTCCGAGGTAGTCGTTTGGGTACGACATAAACCCTCACATCTTCGAGGCTATTTGTATGATTCTATCATATAAATATATAGTCCTAATTAATTAAAATTGGCAAAATCAAAACATTTAAATAAATATTAGGACTTTCTTAAATCCGAAGCCAAACAATAGGATAGTCGGGAAATTATCGAAGTTCACTTCGAATCTGTGATTTCTCCTACTTTTCTTCCTTTGGATTCACAAAACAAAATGTTCCAAACTTGATCCATTCCCTATTGAAATTCCAAAATTCAATCCTTTGAAAATCTTAAACTTTGAAATCCTTGAGAGCAGAATTATTGATTATTATCGAGAGTTTTCTTAGGTGATTCCCATCACTTAAGATGTAATTAACTATAGGGGCTTGCCCTTATAGGGAATTTTAAAGAACCCAGGTAATATAAACCACTGTTTAATGTTTTCATATTAAGCGAGGGAATTTTGTCGGCTTATAAAATTGGTTCGCAGACCAAACGGATGTCACAAATCTTCTAGTTTATTTAATCGAGCCCCACCGTCAAGCAGTGTGTCCATCCTTAGGGATAGATACACGGTTTGTGGTGCGGTGCTCGTTTATATAAACTACTTGGGATGTGAGATCGGTTTAATCTCATATCTTAAAACCTTCAAATTTAAAATTATTTTCAAAATCAAATACTACTTTTCAAATTATTTATTTTAATTAAATTAAAAATTCGCCGACAGCTTCTGTTAGGCGACCCCCCCTTTAAAATAACACACAACCTAAAAATATGCCGACAGATTTCTGGCGACTCCGCTGGGGAAAATTCCTCTCTCCATTATAATCAGATAATTCTGCTTTCAAAAATCGGTAGTGCATCCATGTCCTTAGTGGATCAAACTACCCTTCTTTCCGTTGGAATACTATGTTCATTTCTATCTTGAATGAGTATAGCCAACATTCTCTCGGATTTAGGAGCCACTGTTTAGACACCCCTAAACAGAGAGGTTCCGAGATCCTTTTACCTCATTTTGAGGTGGGGTGGACCCCTAATAGGTGTTAGTTTAGGAGTAATCCTTCGAGTCGAGAAGTCTTGCTTAAGACTTTCTTTTCCTTTCCAACTACGAATCGGATTCCTTACCTTCTCTACACCTTTGAACATTCCGTTCTAAATAAACAAACCCTCTAATAAGTGATTCTTTTAACAAATGATTCCTTCTTATAAATACATGAACAAGAATGAGTTCGGACTCTTTTCAATTCATTTCTTCTCGTCCTAAAGAAAAGAAGCATAACTTGGGACTGACAACCAAAATCTACCTTGCAGAAATGGAAGCCCCGAAGCTGATTTTCTCCTTCACCAACGGACTGGACTTCGCTGTCTATAAGGATGAGCTGCCCGACAATGGGATCATCCGATTTGGACAGGGATTTGAAAACACGAACGTCAAGGTCACCGACGTCTCCCTCTTTGCAGCGACGAACAAGGTATCCGAGGCCGAGGAACCGCTGCTTGAGTTCGACCTTAGATCGACCCAAGAGTTTCCTCCCTGCAAAGGATCCCGACTAGGAGGAGTATTGCCGTCCGCAGGAGGAGCTGTTCTTACTACCCCCACTTGGTCTAGTTGTTTCGCACCTACCCCGACTTCGCCAAATCAAAGGGGAAAGAAATCCGGAACTATGGTAAACACTGTTACCGTGGTGGGTACGGATCTTCTGTAAGACCTTACGTTTTCGAAATCGGGTCCGGTTCGAAGATTCCATCACCGACAAGGACCCAAAGAAGAAACGAAGTAGAAGGATCGCCGAGAGAAGCCGTAGCTGCTGAGATTGCTTTCCGGAGGAAATTCCGGAATATGCCTGCAGAATATACACCGCTGCCCGACTACATACCACTTTTGGGAGGAAGCGGGTTCCATCCCCTCTCCGCCGCGAGAGGATGAGGAGAATGTTCGCAAGATTGTCTGCCACACTTGCCTCGGCCCGCATACTACAACGATAGCCGCAAGAAAAGAACTAGAACTACGCCGTTTGCTCGACTGCAAACTTTGGTAGAAAAGTTAGCAAAGAAGGAAAAGCGCCCGTATCGGAGATTCTACGAAGGATAGGGCGGGTGCCGATCAAATCCCGTCTTGGACCCCGAGTAGAACCCGCCATCATGACAGAAAAACCAAGCAAAAGAATGAAGGCTAGTCCGCCCGTTGTTGTCTCAGGATTACAGATTAGGGAGGATACCACCTTCCAGCATTTGGCCGACAGACCATCTGGTCCTAGACCTTCTGCTGCTAGAAGGATGGTATGGCGTCCCATCTCGGGCGATTGAGATTGAAACGACGGCCCGAGAAAGAAAGTCTCGCCGGGAGGCTGGAATGCGAAGAAAGTGCTACTTGCGATAAAGGGGACTCGTGAAAAAGGGACCCGGCGAGCTATCGCATGACAACCGCAACGACACACGAAAGCTCCGCTAGAAGATGCCATGGAAAAGTTGAGAACCGATATCCGACGATTGGCAAAAGAAAGAGAAGAAAAGTTCGGAGATGAGATCGATTCATCGGAGTTCATGGACGACGAATATGCAGAAATCAATATGGTTGAGACACGAGCTTCATCAGCTTCGCAAGGTGCTCCTGCAGCCGCAGAAAGAGAGGAGCCGGAGCTGATGAGAAGACGGCTTCGGGAAAAGGACGACACGATCGCTCAAATGGCGAAAAGGATGGAAGAGATGGCCGTAGCTGCGGCCACTCTCCGGAGTCGAAGTACAACCACATAGAGAGACACCCCCGAGAGGTCATTCACATTGTAGACGGAGGAAAGGAGATTACATCCGTCAATGGGGATGACCAGGTGAAAAAGGATACAACACAAAGTATGATCCACGAAAAGGATATCAAGAACTTGGTAGAACGGCGAGTGCGAGAAGCCTTAGCACAATCGAAGAACGGGACATCCATTCGGACGGGTAGACCTTACCCGGAAGAATTCGACGTCGTCCAATACCCGAAAGGCTTCGTACCACCTGCGTTCGAGACCTTCGACGGAACCAGGAACCCCCGACGGCATGTTGCACACTTTCGTGCCGGTTGTTGCAATGCCGGCGGGAGCGATGCGTTACTCTTCCGACGGTTCGTCGGCCGATCTGTCGAGAATCGCCTTCGGCGAGTATGCGGAGTTACCCGATGGCTCGGTGAAGACATTCTCGGAGCTAGAGAGCCTCTTCATCGAGCGATTTGCCGGAGCTCGGCACCACATCACTATAGGTGATTTAGTGGTAGAGAAACAAAGGCCGAATGAAACTTTGGTGGATTACATACTTCGATGGAGAAACTTGAGCATGAAGTGTGAACCACAGCTGCAAGAACAACATGCGGTCGGCATCTTGCTTAAAAGCATTCACGGCCCGATAGCACTTCTCCTCGAAAGGATTCACTATTAAGACTTTCGAGAAGTTGTTAAGCAAGGCCGGAAGCTTGCAAGAAGAGGCGAAGCAATTAAGTTTTGCCGACAAGACGGACAAGCGAGAAGCCGGTGAAGACCTTCGAAAAGAAATCCGGGATCATTGCGGCGAGTTGATAAAGGCAAGCAACCGATGCTGAAATACCACCGGAACGGCCGCGAGCAACCACAACGGAATTACCGAGCAACCCCGGTCCAGCTATCGGTCGTCTCCGCGAGTATGAACAACCGCCTCGTCCGCAACGTACATTAAGGGAGCTTCGAGCGAGAGAATATCCGTTCAAAAATGAAGCGATACCGAAAATGTTCCGTAGCCTAATGAAGACTCCAGATTTCCAGCCGCCAGAACCTAAAAGACCAGAGGAAGTCAACAAGAACGGTGATCCCAACTTTTGCCCCTACCATCGGATGCTTGGGCACAAGATAGAAGATTGCATTACCTTTAAAAGTTGGCTCAACGACAACCTTCGGAAAGGAAATATAACAATCCCGAAGGAGTACATGAAGGAACCCCGGAAAGGAGGTTCCGTCGATGTTATCTCAGCCGATCCCGTCATTCCGATAGATCCCTATGCAGCCGACGATGGATGGACTACCGCACTGGACGAGGTCTTCGAAGAAGATTTTAGACGACATCCGAACCGCTTCGGTGCGAGCTTCGATTCGAGTTCGAGACATGTTAAACCGAGTACTTATCACTTGCGATAGAAGAACCACCTCGACGGGAGACGATCGAAGAAAAGAAGAAAATTGACGAAGAAGAGGGGACCGAGACTCCTAAGGCTAGACTAGGGGCTGCTTATCCTAGGATAGTTGTTTCGATTCGGGGGAGAAATCCCTCGAACCTCCGATTTTGTATGATTATCCGCTCACTTCGGTGGGATCATATAATGATAAGGGTGATGGCGTTGGCTACGTTTTGATCTGTTTCTAACGATTACGTAACTAGCGACAATCCGGACATCGACTTCGATACCAACGACAATTCTCAAATCATACACGATCTCGACGAGCAAAATAACGAAGAAGACATCCATCAAGGAGGCTACGAGAGTTCAACAAGCAACGGATCTATCTGTGAGTTTCGAGGAGCTCCAGTTACGATAGAGTTAGAGCCTTCAGATTTTGAAGATAATCCGGAAGAGCCTGTCATTCCGATTCAGGAGGAGACACCGACAAGTTCAACACTAGATTCAGAAGAAATTACAGAAGTCAACTTGAGAAGTGGAAAAGTTCTACCTCCAAGAATGGGTCCAAAAGACAAAGGAAAGCGGTGGTTGTTCAAGAAGAACCAACCCCGGCGGAAGAAATACCCATTCGAGAAGAAGCCGAGACGCATGAGAACAAAGTGGATTACAACGTGCTAGCCCATCTTAGGAAACTACCGGCCAAACCGAGCATCTACGATGCTCTCATCTTATCAAAGGAGATGAGAGAAGCTCTGATCAAGGCCTTACTTGATCCAGAAATTTGCTTAGCTCAAATGGCCGGAGATTCCTTAGATGAGGTTTGCTCGTTAAAGGAACGGCGAGGCGTTACCTTCACGGACAATGACCTACTACTTGGGACGGCAGATCACAACCGACCGTTGTACATTTCGAGTTACAATTGGGAAGTTTACGCTCTCCGGAGTATTGGTGGATCCAGGAGCATCAATCAATATAATGAGTCTTCGAACACTAGCATACTTGGAAATTGATGCTCGCGAGCTCGAAGCGAGACAAAATGTTATTAAGAGGATTCAACCGAAAGGAGAAAGAGCCCTCGGGTCAATAACGCTGCGATGAAGACCGGTGACTTAGCAAAGACAACCGCAAAATTTCACATAATCGATTCGAAACGTCGTTCAACGCTCTCTTGGGCCGACCATGGATACATGAAAACGGGATGGTACCATCATCTCCGCATCGGTGCATCAAATACTACGATGGAGGGGAACGAGTGCATCAAAGGTGACTTGCAACCATTCTCCGTACATGAGATTGGAATCCATGAAGATGCGGCTTATTATGCACCGCCAAGAAAACGATCTTCTCCGGAGATACCGTAACAAATGAAGCAAAGAAAGTTCGGGACAACGAAGAACTTGAAGTTCTAGTCCAACGATCACTCACCACTCCCTTCCGGCGAGATGGTGAAGGTTTCTCCACAACTCGCATCCGAGGTCGAGGCCGGGGACGAGGCCGTGGTAGAGACGTTAGGACGAGTTGGACGAGAGAAACCGGCCATCAATGTTGATTGGGAAGATAGTTCTGAAGAAGAAAAAGAAATCAAACAAGAAGCGACGGCAATAAGTCGGAAGAAGCCGCAATTCAAGATCTCCTCGAAGATGAAAAGAATGAAGAATATAAATCAATGTACGAGAAGATTAACCACTACGTACATACTATGACCCTAACCCCGATCCATTCTAACAAGATCGAGGGTATGGTGGTCAAAGAGGTACGTAACGATGGTGCAAGGCCAATCAAATTCTACCGTGGTGCTTCTACCTCCAAAGCCGAAAATAATGTACAATTCGAAGATGTCACTTCATCGAAATTAATGGAATTACCTTTTGAGTGGTACTCTCACTGTGTTCAAAATTTAATTCAACGTGGTTTCTTACCTCGACAATGGACAAAAGGCCAATCACAACATTTTGAAAAATTATGGAATAACTCCGGTCGTCCACCCAATTCAAAGCATGGTCTCGGATTCGGCACGGTAGGGTCGAGTTGACGATGCGAATTTTGCTTGGTTGTCACTTGCGAGTCCAATGAAAGCTGCATGGAAACTACAGACGAACTCGAAGATTTACAAATTGGAGACGCTCCACCAGAATTCGAAGAAGAAATTAAATCTACAATAGATGAGTTAACAGAAGTTAACTTAGGTACTAGCGAAGAGCACTAGACCTACCTTTGTTAGCTCCTTACTCGACAAAGAAGACTCCGAAGAAATAATCAAATTATTAATGGAATTTAAAGACTGTTTTGCTTGGAACTACGATGAGATGCCGGGATTAGCTCCGGAGGTCGCGAGTTCATAAGCTAGGAGTGGATCCTACTTCGTCCCGGTCAGACAAGGTCCCAGAAGAATGCGTGTAGAAATCGAACAACAAGTCATAGCCGAAGTTAAAAAGCTAATAGACGCTAAATTTGTCCGTGAAGAACAATACCCGACTTGGTTAGCCAATGTGGTGCCAGTCAGAAAGAAGAATGGTCAGATCAGAATCTGTGTGGACTTCGAGAGATTTAAACAAGGCATGTCCAAAGGATGAATTCCCTCTACCGATCCGGAATTAATGATCGACATTGCTTCAACACATGAAATATTCTCGTTCATGGATGGATCTTCGGGATACAACCGGATAAAAATGGCTCCGGAAGATGAAAAGCTTACGGCATTCGAACGCCGATCGGAGTATTTTGCTACACAGTAATGCCATTCGGACTGAAGAACGCGGGAGCAACCTACCAAAGAGCAATGACAAGAATTTTTGATGATCTCATCCACAATCAAGTCGAATGCTACGTGGACGATGTGGTCATCAAAAGCAAAGTAAAGGAAAACCACCTGTATGATTTGAGAATTGTTTTCGAACGATTAAGACAATTTAACCTTAAGATGAATCCCTTAAAATGCGCCTTCGGCGTCACCTCCGGGAAATTCTTAGGATTCGTTGTCCGACATCGTGGAATTGAAATCGATCCGGAAAAGATTAAAGCTATCTTAGAAATGTCGCCTCCCAAAACCTTAAAACAACTACGATCTTTTCAAGGAAGTCGGCATATCTTCGACGCTTTATCTCAAACTCGTCGGGTAGGTGTCGGCCTTTCTCGGCACTAGTTAAAAAGGACGCCAAATTTATTTGGGAAGAGAAATGTCGAGAAGGCCTTCGAGGACATTAAACAATATTTAATGACACCTCCTGTCTTAGCGACCCCGATCTCGGGTAGACCGGCGATACTTTACACCGCGGCTCTAGACGACTCTCTCGGAGCCCCGTTAGCCCGGAGTCGATGATGAGGGTAAAGAAAATGCTCTTTACTACTTAAGCCGTCGTTTACTTCCGACGGAAGTAAGGTATCCCGCAATTGAAAAGCATTGTTTGGCCACGATCTTCGCCGCTCAAAAGCTCGGGCACTACATGCTTTCTCATAAGGTCAACTCTGATCTCGAAGTTTAATCCATTGCAATACTTGATGACTCGTCCAACACTTTCCGGCGGACTTGCCGGATGGTCGATGATATTATTGCAATTCGATATAACTTTCGTGCCTCTGCGTGCCGTAAAGGGACAAGTCTTAGCGAGACTTCCTCGCGGCACACCCTTTGCGGCGGAATCTCCTCTCGATGATGATTTGCCGGATGAACAAATAATGAACCTAGAAGACCTTGATGATCGACGTTGGGAATTATATTTCGACGGAGCATCTTCGAGCACACAAAGACGAAGAATCGCAAGTGATAGTGCCGGTAAGGCGGGAATCGGGCTAATCTTTATAACACCGGAGCGGGGGATGTTAAGATACTCCTACCACTTGACGGAACCGTGTACAAACAATGAAGCGAGAATACGAAGCCCTCATAACGGGACTGGAATTAGCTATTCGAATGGGGATAACGGACATCAACATCTACGGGGATTCGCAGTTAATCATTCAACGGATCGTCGGACAATACGAATTTTAAAGCCAAGACTCGAACAATACTTCCGGTATGCCATACGAGTTGTTGGAACGGATTCCAAATGTGACAATCTACAAAATTCCCGAAAAGAAAATGCTTTAGCAGATGCTTTAGCCCGTCTCGCAAAAGAATTTGCATGTTTGCAAGATGAATCGGTGGAAGTGTCGGTTCACGGACGTCGAGGTCCTATCACGGCTCGACATAGACACAATACACAAATCGAGAAAAGAAAAAGAATCGAGTTGCGGCGAGTGACGGAAAACACGGAAGATTGGCGACGGCCATTGATGGACTACACTGCAAACGGGAAAGCTACCGGACGATAGGTCGCTAGCCCATCGGATCGAAAAGAACTGCGTCTTACGCATTAATAAACAACACATTGTACGGAAGGTCTTTTGATCAAATGTGGCTAAGGTGCTTAAGCGGGTCCGAGGCCCGTGAAATCGTTAAAGAGGTGCATTCGGGACTGCGTGGCGCTCACCGGTCGGGTCCGAAGATGAAAATGAAAATTAAAAGACTAGGGTACTACCGGCCCTCGATGATGACCGGCGCATGAAAATCGCCGAGAGCCGTCACCAATGCCGAGTGCGCGGAGTGGTTCTACACCAACCTCCGAATGTGCTACATCCGACAATTGCGTCGTGGCCATTTGAATGTTGGGGCACGGATATAGTGGGTCCGATAGAACCACCATCTTCGAAAGGACATCGTTTCATTCTTGCGGCTACAGATTACTTTTCCAGTGGGCGAGAGCGGTTCCACTTAGAGAAGTGAAAGCACACCACGTGCTACGGTTTTCAAGAACCAAGTTGTCTACCGTTTCGGAGTGCCGCGCGGGATCATCTCGGATAATGGGTCGGCATTCGAAGCACACAAATCAACAATTTTGTCGGGGAGACACGGAATCGGCGGCGATACTCGACAATTTACTACCCAAGAGCAAACGGTCTCGCTGAGGCTTTTAATAAAACTCTCGTTCAAATCTTAAAGAAAACCTTGGACGATAATAAGAGAAATTGGCACGAGAAATTGTTAGAAGCCTTATGGGCCTACCGGACGACCTTCGAACTCCTACTCGAGCTACACCTTACGCTCCGGTGTATGGGTCCGAGGCGATGTTACCTTTAGAGGTTCGGCTTCCTTCACTCGAATTGCGAGTTGCAAACAAGATCACGACGGAAGAGAACGCCAAATTACGACTCGAAGAATTAGAAGGCTTGGAAGGGAAAAGACTTGCAGCGCAACGAATTTAGAACTATACCA
>JAKZJZ010002691.1:0-14237 GCA_022702705.1 Papilionanthe hookeriana x Papilionanthe teres | reverse complement strand
AATGGAAATTAAAAAGAAAGGAAATGACACATAGCCTCCTCATAATTAGTTAGGCTAAACCCATCTTAAAGCATAATTAACACATAATTAAGCCCACTTTAAATCAACTTAGCCATGGGTTAACACCCATCATGATGCATGGGGTGAGGTGTCTCTTCCTCCTTCACCCTAGGCTTCATTTAGCCATGAGGTGGCCGACCAACATGAGGCCTCACCTCCCACCTCCCAAGCTACCCAATGGAAGGAAAACCATGCATGAAACCCCCCTTACCATGGTTAGAAGCAATGATGAGGGATAAGCTTGTGTGTCACCATTTGCCAAGCCCAAAGAATGATGTGTAAGCTCCCTAAGAAGAGTAGAGGCAGCTCACCATGCACCTCTTACATGAGCCAATGGCAGAGAGACAAAACAATGGAAATCATCATGGAAAACTTAAGGAGAAGCATCAATGCCTTTCCTCAGCCAATTTCTTCACCCAACTACTTAGAGCGTAGAGTTAACTACTCGCTATCATTCTAAGTTAAGCCATAATCTCCCCTGCTATAAATGGATCCCAATACGAACCTAGCAAGAAAGAAGAAAATTAAAAGGAGAACTATAAAGGCCCAAATCCACCCGCTCCCAACATAAAAGTCTTCCTAAGAGCCTTAAAAAATCTTTTGTAGATCAAATCCAAGCCATAGTTTTGAGCCTATTTCGAGCCAGCTGGACCAAATTTCAAAACGTACCCAAATTAGGTATTTCTTCAAAATTCCTCCCTAAGCCCGACTTTGGATCAAATTGCTGCAACAATAACCTTCCATCGAGTCCTAGAAGGCAACCATAAGGTCTCGATCTAGCCGATTTGCTCGCGGCAAAGGTATGGAATTTTTCTTTGTAAAATAAATGGTATTTTCAATATATCATGTTATACTAGCCCATAAGTGTATCATCGCCGTATCGATGGATACTTTCTCATCCAGATGGTCATTCTAAAATAATCACTCAATTTCATCAAGAAATGAGTGAGATATTGATGTTCGAAGTTTAATGGTTCGAGAATTTTTGGATTTTGCCGACTTTCTCCGCCGTCCGATCCCGCGCTTGTGAACGAAAGACGCCGATCTATCCCCGTGCTGTCCGCCGCCGCCGCCCGCAGCGGATCTTCCCGCTCGTTCAACACGTACGAGACACGCATCGAACGATGGTGAGTTTGGCGGCGGACGTTTCGCATATTTGTGTTGTATTGTATTTTAAAAGGGGGGTCGCCTACCGAAGTTTGGGCTTCTGCGAATTTAAATTTTAAATTTCGATTTAAATATATATATAATTTAAAGTAGTATTTGGCTTCGAAAATAATTTTTAAATTCGAAAGTTTTAAGATATGAGATTAAACCGATCTCACATCCCAAATAGTTTATATAAACGAGCACCGCACCACAAACCGTGTATCTATCCCTAAGGATAGACACACCGCTCGATGGTGGGGCTCGATCAAATAAACTAGAAGTTTTGTGACATCCGTTTGGTCCGCGAACCAATTTTATAAGCCGACAAATTCCCCCGCTTAATATGAAAGTATCAAACAGTGGTTTATATTACCTCGGGTTCTTTAAAATTCCCTATAAGGGCAAGCCCCTATAGCTAATTACATCTTAAGTGACGGGAATCACCTAAGAAAACTCTCGATAATAATCAATAACTCTCGCTTTCAAGAATTTCAAAGTTTAAGGTTTTCAAAGATTGAATTTCGAATTTCAATGTGGAATGGATCAAATTTTGGAACATTTTGTTTCGTGAATCCAAAGGAAGAAAGGTAGGAGAAATCACCGATTCGAAGTGAACTTCGTAATTTCCCGACTATCCTATCGTTTCGCTTCGAGTTTAGGAAAGTCCTAATACTTATTTAAATGTTTTGATCTCGCCAATTTTAATTAATTAGGGCTTATATTTGTATGATAAAATCAAACAAATAAATTCTAGAAGATGCGAGGGTTTATTGTCGTATCGGACGACTACCTCGGAATCCTAAGACCGGTTAGGGCTTAATTTGCAATGCAAATGCCTAACGAAAAGGTCGAGGATTTATGTTGCACTAGTGCAAACTACCTCGAAGTCCTATGGCTTCGGTTATTTAATTCTAGGAAAGTTTTGTCAAGTAGGTTCAAGTTTTGCCGACGACGATGGCCGTGTCGCCCACCATGCTCCAAGTTCCTTGTCATTGCAGAGGTTTAGTTTTAGAAACCATAAATCGGAGATGAGAAAAGTGTTTTGGTTTAGAGAAAATCTTAATTTCCAAGTGTTTTTTTACGTTTTAATTAAAACAAATCTTAAAGTCGATTATAACGACACCTGCTAAGATCCCACTTGCTCCATCCTTCCGCATCATTATTTTTATCGGATTCACTTAGCCCGTATGAATTCGCTAAACTCAACCGAATGAGTTCCACACTTTCATTTAGACCGTGGAAATCCCGTTAGCAACACGTAGGTTACATCATCCGAGGTATTCCCGATCATCCAACAAGACGTTTTAATTTAGTTGTAATCGTAGTTTTGTGTTCTGTTTGTGATTAAATTTCGAGTCGTTTTATATTTTGAAATGTCGTGGCGGTGAGTTTTATCTCGCAATGACTTTTAACTTAATTTGGTTTCAGCTTTAGTGGACTATCCTAAAGGTGTGGTTTTCATGCAACCGTTGTTTTATCATGCAAGAAAAATAAAGTACATTCGCAAGAAAGTAAATTGCAGGAAAGTAAATCGCAAGAGAGCAAATCGCAATAAAAAAATAAAAGCGTACCTTGAGGGTCTTCCCGTCATCCCAAGCCGCACTTAAAACACAATTAGAATATTTAAGCAAGTTCCTAGGTAAAGCTAAGGGAAGGGTTATGGTTTTCTACCAAATTCCTAATCCTATAACTAGTCAACTCCTACGACGTCTGTAGTTCTTCGTGTTTTTTGCTTCGAGGACGATTTTCTTCATCAAAGGACAATTAAGTCCAATCGTTTTATAAATATCCTATCATATCGAGGAAGTGCTTAAGAAGAATCTTAAACATCTTTTCAATATTTCTAGGATCGTTTTAAGTCCAAATGAATTTAATTATATAAATGAATCGATCGTCCGAGGTTTTCAAGTCTTCGTTAACTCGCTCAATGAACTAGACATTCGAATATCCTATGAGCGAGGTAACACTTCATTCGATGTTCCATTTAGGAGTTATAATAATCAAAGCTTTCAAGGGTAAATTAAGTATTCAAATGATTCGATTTAAGTTAAAGGGTTTAAATTCGGAATAATGTTCAAGTCGTTTTACATTTATTTTGAATTCTTTATGTCTTAGGTGATGTTATATTTAATTCAACTTAATTTAATTCGAGTTTTAATTTAGTTTAACATAGTTCAATTTAATTTGATTTCGTGTTTAATTAATTTGATTTGATTTAATTTAATTTAATTATTTAATTTAATTTAATTTAATTTAATCGTTTAATTTAATTTAATTATTTAATTTAATTTAATTTAATTATTTAATTTAATTTAATTTAATTATTTAATTTAATTTAATTTAATTATTTAATTTAGTTTAATTTAATTTAATTTGTTTTAATTTAATTTAATTTAATTATTAAATTTAATTTAATTTTAATTTAATTTATCTTTAATTTACTTTATTTTTAATTTTAATTGAAATTTCAAAAGAGTTTAATAATTTAATTAAGTCTTTTAATATTTTAAATTTGAAGTTATCATTTTAATTAAAAATCGAGTATTAATGATATAATTAGTTTAGGGATTTTTTAAATTAAAGAATAAATCTCTTCCTAATAAATATCCCTATTTTAATAATTCCAATTTATTATTCCTCCAAATTTAATCTATTATTTAATTAAAGTTTAATCATTTTAAAATTATTTAATGGGTTTCTACCCTTTAATTATTTAAATTTCAATCATCCAAATCAGATTAAGATCAAATATTTTACTTGTTGATTTTTTATTAAACCTAAAGTTTTAATTAAGGATTAAAGATTTTAATTACCATTTTACCCTTTAAGCTTAATAATTTCATAACTCACTAAATTGAACCCAAATGAACTTGAAATTTTTATGTGACTTCACTCATATGTCAATAAAGACATGAGAGGAGAAAATGTGATTTTTCTGTATTTAATTTATTTATATAATTATTTTTGGTGGAAAATAGAGATTTTCAAGGAAAATTTAATAACATGACTCAAGGGAAAGTTTCTGTCCTTAAGAAAATTAGGGGACATTCCTAATGACCAGAGAAGCACTTGGACCAATTTTGGTGATTTTTTGAATTATATTATTTTTATTATAATTATTTTAAGTTTTGGAGTGTTAATTAATTTAAAAATAAAATAAATGTTGAAAAATGGGTTTTATATTTTTCAAAAATCTCTCTGATATCAAGGAAACCAGAGAAACAAATTTTGCAATTTTCTGATTTTTCTATGATTTATTATAATTATTTTAGTGAAAATGCTAGAAAATACATTTTTTTAATTTTAAAATTACCCTAGGGTTTTAAAATTCAATATCTCACTAAATAGACCTAGGAAAAATGTGGGATTTGTTCCTAAGTGATTAAAATTCAAAATGTGACATTTTGGTGAATTTTATTATTTTTGTGATTTTTATTATTTTTTAATTATTAAAAATATTAAAATATTATTAAAAATCAACTTTTTTAGAAAATTGAAATTTTAATTTTCTTAGGTTCCCCTGATATCAGAGAGGCTCCAAAACCAATTTGATGAATTTTTTAAAAGTATTTTAAAAGTTATGAATTTTTAAAGTTTAAAATGGCTAAGCTGACTTAATCAACCCAATTAAGTAGTGCTAACCAAGTCCAATCGACCTCAAATTTTTATAGTGGGTTCCTCTGATCCTAAAGGTCAGTGGAGAATTGATTTCAAGTCAATTTGATACCTGGTTAACTCTAATTAATTAAAGACCTATTTTGGGTGTTTAAGCCAATTAGTGTCTGTTTTAAATGAACTAAGTCAAAACCTATTTTTCCTAGTGGTTCTCTCGGTCATAAGGAACATCACCAAATTTTCCTAGAATTTATTTCACAACATGCTATTTACTGGAATTAAAATACTCAAAACAGATGACCCGAACTTCGAAAAATCAAGAACTCCTCATAGGATGGCCTCTCGACTTCGGAAAATTCAGTGAATGTTCCCAAATTCAGTAGGCTTCAAAAGCCCTATGGTCTCATGCCATGGTGAATTGTATGCATGCATGGAGAATTAAAACAATGCAGAGAGTAAATAAATTATAAAAAATAAAATACTTCGATGAAATTAAATGATTTCTTTTCCACATTATTCTCCTCTGTTCACCGAGCAAGAGGGTATTTTTATTTTATTTTTGTGATTTTTCTACACAGTAGATATGAATTTTCAAGTTTAGTGGAATTAAATAAATCGTAAAATACCCTATTTTTCTATTTATCCACGCGGCGCCGCCGCATCCTCGCAGCCTCCGAAAGACCACGCGCGCGCTCCCATTCGACGCCGCCACCCGAGTCGCCAGCCCGGCCCCGCGGTTCTCGTACCGTCTCCCGGTCCGACGCGATCCCGACCATCCGTGCGCGCGTGTATCGAATGGACGCGCATCCGTTCATCGTCCCCAAGTGTTCTCACCCGAGAGCCGTCCACACTAAATCCCTAAGATCTCACTCGATTCTCAATGGATTTTTACGTTCTTATACTCTGACGGATTCGCTCTCGAAGAGACGAACGCATCTATACTGCTAACATGCATCGAAACTAAGGCATTTGAAATGTAGAATCTTCGAAGCTCCGGGATGAAGAGTTAGCTCATACCTTGGCTCGTAGAAGTGTGGCTTCAATCCGAGAGTTGTTGCACCTTCGATCGGGTCCTAGCAAGCTCCGCATGAAGTCTCCCGGTCTCGTGAATTGTCCGGATATGATTTCGACCAAGCCCGATCACAAAGCTTCGGAGGTCGGAGCAACCGGGTGGTCCGGAGATGTGGCTTTTGATGGTGGACACCTTCTCTCGGTCCGGTGAAGGTGTAGAGCCAATCAATTTGGGAATTGGCTCACCGTGGAGAAGTGTCCCGGTTTTCAGTGGAATTTCAACTCCGAAATCGAGCTTGCAGAGGAGAAATGGCAGGGGGATTTCACCTGGGATCAAGTGCTCTAAGGATGGAGAAGGGTCTCGGAACAATTTTGGCAGCAGTTTTGGCAAGGTTTGTGCTTCTCTCTCTTTCATGGCCGAGAGGGGTGGAGTTTGAACAGAGAGGGTCGGAAGGCCTCTCGTGGGGAGTTAGGATCGGGATCACCAGCTCTCGCGAGGAGAAGATCAGCCATGGTAGACCACTGGGGATGGGCAGCCAAGCAAGTGAGAATTTCAATGTCGGCTCACATGCGAGCTCTCGCCATGGTGTTTTCCGACGGCCTCGGTGGCCGACCGGCCAGCAATGGTCACCATCTCGGTCGTGGGTCGTGGTCGGGTTTAGTGTAGCAATCGGCAAATGCCATGTGTAAAGGCTTCGATTCAAAGTGGAATGGGGGCATGGCTAAATTTGAACCTAAATGGGTCAACCCACCCATTTGGGCTAGGTGCACCACCCAAGGCCTCGGTTTTGGCCGAGGGAAAAGTGATTCGGCTCAAGATAATCAGCAGGGTCAAGTCACCATCCAAGCACAATTGAAGCTTAAGCATGGTTTAAATGGAATCATGGAAGTGGTTAATCACCTTTAGAATTAAGGAAAGAGCCTCCTCCTTTTGCCCAAAATGGCATGGTGACATGTAAAGAGGCTCTCATGGCTTGCATATGGCTTGTGCATGGCTCCATGGCTCCATTCGTCTTGGGAAAAGGTTCGGTCAATTTCATAAAAAAGGATTTTAAGGATTTTGGATAATTTGGTGGAAATTTGGATGAAGCTTCATTTAGAATTATTTGATGATTGGTTTAGGACTTAGGGATGATTTTAATTGAAAATATGATGAGGGGAAATGTCATATGGGCTTTGGAAGAATTTTTGGGGCTTTGGATTCGGTGGAAGTGCTTTTAAAATGGCTTAAGGAATGGGCCCTTAAGTTTAAAAATGAATTTATGGATGGGAATTTTGTAAAGAGGTTGGGCCAAATAATTGTTGGGTTTAGCTCATGGATGTGTCATGAGTGATTTGAAACAAATTGGGGTGATTTGGATTTGAATTGGTCGAATTCGGGTTAGTTTGGGTTTAGGTCAAAAATGGGCCTTTTCGACTCTGGATTGAGTTTCGAGTGGGTTTGGGTCTAAATTTTGGGCAAATCATGTTAGGGTTTTGTTTGTGGGAATGTTAAGGAAGATTTAGAAAAGATTTGAGGTTAATTGGAGTTGAATTGGGTGAGTTTGGGTTAAGTTCGGGTCATGGGTCCAAATTCGGGCTTTAAGGCCAAAAGTGAGATCGGATCCAAATGTCAATCAAATTGACTCGGATTTGGTCTAAATTGGTATTGGGAATGTTGAATTGAAGTTTAGAATTGAATTGGACCAGAATTTGGGTCAATTGGATAGGTTTGGTTTAACATCGGGTCCACTTTCAGGTTAAAATGCGTCAATTTGGGGGTTTTGACAAAAGTAGGGTAAATTGACAAAATTGGCCCATGGTGTAGTCGGACAAAATGAAATCGGGAATATTTGGGATTTTCTGGAATTTTCTGGGAATTTTCTGAATTTTTGGATTTTTAGGCCAAGAAGGGTATTTTGGGTATTCGAGGGTATTGGGGGGTATTTTTGGAATCTTTGGTATTTTTGGGTATGGATGATCAATTCGAGTGATGTGGAGATGTTTGGGATCGATTTTGGAAAATTTTGGGTAATTTGGAAATTTTGCAAAAATTCGGTAATTTCACGGTTTTCGCAGTGTTAATAAGTAGTAGGTCTCTGGGTCAAAAATCGAAAATTTGGGAAATCGGAGATCGGGTGAATTTAGGTGGAAAGAAATCATTTTGGTTGAGCCATGAAACCATTTCAAGCCCATATGAAGTCATGAAAGGACTCATTCGAGGCATTCATTATGTTGTTCCTAACCCTCTGACCAAGCGGCTTAGTGGTTAAGGACCATCCATGTGAATCACCCACATGAGTCAGGAGGTTAAGTTGGGTATGGGTGTGGTTTTAGGAAGTGTGTGGAAATGTAGTGTGTAAGTGTAGTGTAAGTCAGCCCTTCACTGCACTCAGTGCCACCTGTAGGTGCCTCCTAAGGCCAAAGAGTCCTATATGAACTCATCCTTTAAACTTCCACATTCGATTTCAACCCTCTAGGTGATTAGGGTCTATAGTCAAGTTTGTGGAGTTTGCAGGAGTTTAGAAGTGGTTTAAATTTCTAAAATGTGGGTCCCAATTCTAGTCCTCTAAGATAGTCAAAGGAAAAGCCTAAGGCTAGCATCCTAAGCACTAAAAAGAAGAAGGGAAGACCTCATCAAAAATGAGGTCAACAAATGGACCCCCAATAGGTGTGGTGAGCCGACGGAGCACACCGCGCTGTATTGATGCTGACCGAAGCGATCAACAAAACCAACACAGATGTCCAAGTGACGAACTTAGGATCGAAGTAGAAGAGTTCACCGGGAGGTCAAGTATATCTCCGGAACCGAGATTCTCGAACTCCCCGCCTGGGGAAAGGAAGAGGAGGTAAATCCCAAATCACATGACCTCGGGGAATTTCGATTTAGATTTTATTTTGTTTCAATTTATGTTTTGATGTGTGAGTTTAAATTTTAGTTCGAGTTTCAATTTAGATCAAGTTTCGTCAAAATTAATTGGATGGGATTTGATTTGAAATGAAAATCAGATTTCGAGGCTTTAGATGTAACATCTCCAACCTCGAAAGAAAATTGAATTGATTAGATTGAATCATTGCAATGAGAAGATATCTCGTAGTAATGCGGTGTTGGATGTAAAATCCTTAACCTCAAGAGTTTGATTTCGATGTATTTCAAATGCAATAGGGAAAGAATCCTAAAGCAATGCAATTTCTGATGTAAATTCCTTAACCCCGGAATTCGATTTGATGTATTTCAAAGGCACTAGGAAAGAATCCTAGCAAAGGCAAATGTCCTGGATGTAAAATCCTTGACCCAAAAGTTTGAATTTGATGTATTTCACGCAACAGAAAGAATCCTAAAGCGTAGGTGGTTAATCCTAAAAGGTCCATACTCTGATGTAAAATCCTCGAATCCCAAAAGGTTTGAATTTGATGTATTTCACAGGCAATAGAAAAGAATCCTACAGCAATGCTAGCCTTCGATGTAAAATCCTCAATCCAAAAGAGTTCGAATTTGATGTATTTCAAGGCTACAACAGAAAAGAATCCTAGGCAACAGGCTTATCTGGATGTAAAAACTCGACCCAAAAGGTTCAGACTTCGATGTATTTCTAAAGGCAATAAAGAAAAGAATCCTGCTAAAGCAGAGCGACATGTACTGGACAGAAAAATCCTCTGACCTCAAAAGAGTTTGAATTTGATGTATTTCGCATGCACAGAAAAGAACCTAGCAAGAAGTTCACGGAAAATCCTGACTCAAAAGGTTCGATCGATGTATTTCAAGGCAATAGAAAAGGATCCTAAAGCAAAATAGCCTTCGATGTGAAATCCTCGACCCAAAAGTGTTCGAATTTGATGTACTTCAATGGCAATAGGAAAAGAATCCTAAATAGGCAGTCTGAGATGTAAAATCCTCGACCCAAAAGGTTTGAATTTGATGTATTTCAAAGGCAATAGAAAAGAATCCAAGAAGAAGGCAAGCCTGATAAAATCCTCGACCCAAAAGGTTCGAATTTGATGTATTTCAAGGCAATAGAAAAGAACCTACAAAGCAGAATCTTGGATGTAAAATCCTCGACCCAAAAGGTTGAATCTGACTTGATGTATTTCTAAAGGCACAGAAAAGAATCCTAAAGTAGCAATGACAAAGCCTTCGGATGTAAAATCCATCAGATCCTCAAAAAGGCAATTTCGAATTCTGATGTGAATTTGAAGGTATTCAGATAGAAGAATTCCAGAAGTCAAGCCTGGATGTAAAATCCTCGACCCAAAAGGTTTGAATTTGATGTGATCGACATCTGATTCAAGACCCGGAAGAAATTGAATTGAATTTGATCGAGACTGGAAGAAATTGAATTCAAAGGATGAGTTTGAACTCGATCGAAATTCTGATTTAAGATTTCGATTTGATTTGGAAGATCAAGTTTGAAACTTGATCGAGATTGGATTTGGAATTTGATCGAGAATTTGATTTGAGATTTGGGAAGATCAAATTTGAAATTTGATCGAGAGTGGATTTGGAATTCGATCGAGAATTTGATTCGAGATTCGAAAAGATTGAAATTCGATTCGGAATTTGGAGTGATGGAATTTGATTTAAGCTCTGAAGGATGGAATTTGATTTCGAAGTTCGAAGGATGGAATTTGAGATTTGTGTTGATTTCTGTTTATCTTTTAATGGTTCAAATTTTATTTTATTGTTTATTTAACGTTCATGTGAATTTGTATTCATTATTTTTCGCATTTTTTTTTTAGAAAGTTTTCTTTTATTCTCTTTTTTTATTTCTTTTTCTCGTTCTTTGTTCGAAGTTCATTTAACTTTAATGGCGTTTCCCAATCAATTTGCACAAAAGAGGTGAAGGCCAAAAACGTGACATGGTCACTTTCATTCCAATCATGTTGAAAATATATCATACAACTCGATCTCGGAATATATTTCATACAATCCATGTAGACTCAAAACTGATCGTGTATGATCTTTGTCGATCCATCAAAAGAATCATCTCGTCAAAAATCCATGTCCGAATAAGTGAGGTACATGGTCAATAACATCACCTTCTAAGCCATCCTCGGCAAGGATGCCGCCGGATGTACATCGGAGGTGTGATATTTCCCATGTAACTCACAACTCGTAAGGCCGGAGGTTCTCTAGTCTCGTGTCCGGTCGGAAATGGTAAGGTATTTTGCCGTCGTCCATCCTCCCCGAAAGTAACCGAGATTCGCTCCACCGGCACCCCCGGTATGCAATGCTTTGCGATATCCGCTCCGTTACCTCGCGCATCATGACGGAACCCACCGGTAAAGGTATCTCTTACCGCCCTCTGAACTCACCCGGCCTCGTCTATCCGGAGGTCGTATCCGAACATGATGTTGCACTCATTCAAGAAAGAGACCGTGCGTAAAGGTCCGACGAAGTCGTGGCTGATCAATATGTGGGGGTAATGCACTACCCCGTTTGTAGATGTTGATAATGCAGCATCGGGTATGCACCGCCGGCAGCATCCTCCATGTTATCAATCTTTTTACCATTCTCTCGATAACTCGATGGCATCGGATCTACTCGCCCATGACGAGTATTCCCCGCGGGTTTCCCTTCCCGTCTTCAAAGAAAGCTGTAGCAAGATCCGCATCGTATCGTGATTCTTCCTTTCCCTCGGCATCCATCTCCCGGGTTCCGAGTATGTGTTTTCCCTCAGCGCCTCGCTCGGCCCATTCTTTTCGTATCCCGGATACAATCCACGATTTGCCGTTGTTCATACTTCCGAGAATACGCTTCTGCAGTGTAGCTCGAGGCCTTCTAAGATGTTGATCCTTCTTCCTTTAATTCTCTCGAAGTATTCAAAAGTTTTCTTTTCAACATTCTCGCATCCTCTCCAGCCTCGTATTCCGAATGATCTCGCATGGCGCAGGCCTCGTGACATATCGTGGGATATATGGTTCAATCCCTTCACGTTCCCCTCGCATACCTCGGCTCCTCGTGGATGATGTCCGTCGGACATCCCCCGGGCTGCTTCGCAACAAGGTCATGCACCGCTCGGTGGTTCTATCCGTGGCGTGGTAGCCTTCTTCCTTCCGATCTTCTCGGAGATTTCCCGGTTCTTTCGTTATTCATAGAGCCGGCCTCCTTTCTTCAGTTCCCGGTGAACCGTGTCCTCGAAGTGTATCGCACCGGCATGAGAATCGTCTCGTCGCACTGGTCCGCGCCTAGTTTTGTTAACATCTTACTTGATACGGCGATTCTTATTTCTTCGTTGCGCTGGTCGCGAGAGCAGCTCTCCGCACTTCGAATCTCCGCGGCGCGGCGCCGACAAGCCCGCCCTCCGCCGTAGTGATCTACGACTTCATTTTCTTATCTTCTTCGTGTTTACTTTTCTTTTCGTTGTTGGATCGGTAGCTTGGGCCACCCACTTTCATCACCGTCCGTCCGGCAGCTCTTCTCGTTAACTCGGGGACCCGGCCACTTTCCTCGCATCGTAGGCTCCGCCGGTGCGAAATCCGAGTCAATCTCGATTATCGCTCCATCTTTCACCCTCTTTTCATCGAGTGCAAGGCTTACGCCATTCTTAAAGTTCAAGACCAACCGCCCCGTTCGACATTTCCCCGCGAAAAGACAAGGAAAAGGATCGTGGGCTGTACTAAGAACAAGAACATTAAGAAAATGTTTATTAAAGATACATTTTTTATTATTCTTATATTTTCAAATTTAACAGTGAATGAAGTAGGATAAGATGAGGGAAGAGATTTTGATTTGGAGAAGAAAACGAGGAAAACTTTATTATCATGATTTTATTTATTTTAGCACATTTTATTATTTTTCGAGTTCTGACTCAATCATAAGTATCACTTTCACCCGTGTTTCTTAAAGGATGAAGAATTCATTCCTTCGAAACATCAGTGAATGTAATATTTTTTCAAGTATCGTCCGTTGATCTAAGCATATGTCGTTCTCCCCGGCAATTCACTAGCCGGTAGGAACCTCCCGAGTATACCGCTTCAACCACAAACGGTCCTTCCCAAGTGGGTTCAAATTTTCCTCCTATCTTCGCGTGTGCAAGAATAGTCTCGAGAACGAGAACTAAATCACCAACTTTCAAGGTTCTCGGGCGACCGCCTTGTCATGGGCTCGAACCATTTTAGCTTGGTATAGTTCTAAATTCTCGTTGCGCCGCAAGTCTTTTCCTTCCAAGCTTTCTAATTCTTCGAGCCGTAGTCCGGCGTTTTCTTCGTCGTGATCTTGCTTTGCAACTCGGCAATCTCGAGTGAAGGAAGCCGAACCTCTAAAGGTAACACTCGCCTCGGACCCATACACCCGCAGCGTAAGGTGTAGTTTCGAGTAGGAGTTCCCGAAGGTTGTCCGCGTAGGGCCCCATAAGGCTTCTAACAATTTCTCGTGCCAATTTCTCTTATTATCGGTCCGTGGTTTTCTTTAAGATTTCGAACGAGAGTTTTATTAAAAGCCTCAGCGAGACCGTTTGCTCTGGGTAGTAAATTGTCGAGTATCGCCACCGATTCCGTGTCTCCCGACAAAATTGTTGGATTTGTGTGCTTCCGAATGCCGACTCCATTATCCGAGATGATCTCCGCGCGGCACTCCGAAACGGTAGACAACTCGGTTCTTGAAAACCGCAAAGACGTGGTGTGCTTTCACTTCTCTAAGTGGAACCGCTTCTCGCCCACTGAAAAGTAATCCGTAGCCGCAAGAATGAAACGATGTCCTTTCGAAGACTTGTGGGTTCTATCGGACCCACTATATCCGTGCCCCAACATTCAAACGGCCACGACGCAATTGTCGTGCGTAGCACATTCGGAGGTCAGTGTAGAACCACCCGTGCACTTGGCATTGGTGACAACTTCTCGCGATTTTCATGCAACTTCTGGCCATCATCGAGGGCCGTAGCATCTCTAGTCTTTTAATTTTCATCTTCATTTTCGGACCCGACCGTGAGCGCCACAGCAGTCCCGAATGCACCTCTTAACGATTTCACGGCCTCGACCCGCTTAAGCACCTTAGCCACATTTCGATCAAAAGACCTTCGTACAATGTGTTGTTTATTAACGCGTAGACGTAGTTCTTTTCGATCCGACGGCCGCACGACCTATCGTCTCGGCAGTCTTTCCCGTTTCGCAGTGAGTCTCATCAATCGGCCGTCGCCAATCTTCTCGTGTTTTCTCGTCACCGCCGCAACCGATTCTTTTCCTTCTTCCGATTCGTGTATCATGTCTATGTCAAGCCGTGATAGGACCTCGACGTCCGTGAACCGACACTTCCACCGATTCATCTCGCAAACGGCAAATTCTTTGCGAGACGGGCTAAAGCATCCGCTAAAGCATTTTCTTCTCTCGGGAATTTTGTAGATCGTTACATTTGGAATCTGCTCAATACTCGTATGGCATACCGGAAGCATTGCTTCGAGTTCTGCTTTAAAAATTCGTATTGTCCG
>JAKZJZ010002690.1:0-14239 GCA_022702705.1 Papilionanthe hookeriana x Papilionanthe teres | reverse complement strand
AGAAAGAACTTGAAAGTCAAAAAGAGGAAGTGGAAATTGAAAAAGGAAAAGAATCAACAAGATCAAAACTTAGAAAATCTTTTAATACCAATGAAAATTTCTGTTAAAAAATCTCCACCACCATTTCCTCAACGACTAATTCAACATAAAAAAGACAAACAATTTGCTAAATTCCTTGAAATTTTGAAGAAATTAACGATAATATTCCTTTCGTAGAAGCTTTAGAACAAATGCCAAACTATGTAAAATTCATGAAAGATATTCTAAATAAAGAAAGAAAATTTACTGATAATGAAATGGTTGCACTTAGTGAAGAGTGTAGTACTATTATTCAGAAAAAACTTCCTGAAAAATTAAAAGATCCCGGTAGTTTCACTATACCTGCGGCTATTGGAGAAAAATTCTATGGAAAAGCTTTGTGTGATTTAGGAGCAAGCATCAATCTAATGCCTCTATCAATTTTTAAGAGATTAGGATTGGGAGAAATTTCACCTACTTTAGTAACTCTTCAGTTAGCTGACCATTCTGCTACATATCCTAAGGGAGTTATTGAAGATGTATTAGTAAAAATGTATAAATTTATCTTCCCTGTAGATTTTATTGTTCTAGATATGGAAGAAGATAAAGAAATTCCTATCATTTTAGGAAGACCATTTTTAGCCACTGGAAAAGCTATGATTGATGTTCAGAAAGGAGAATTAACTATGAGAGTAAATGACCAAAAAGTAACTTTTAATATTGCTAAATCAATGAAATATCCTGCGTTAGAAAAAGATGATGAGTGTTTTCGAATGGAAGTACTCGATCATTTACAAAAAGAACATTTTAAAGAATATTATGAAGAAAAATTAGAAAAAGAAAATATTGAACTAATTGAAAAATCTGAGAGAAATGAAGAATTAGATTATATTCAAGAGAAATTTGAATTTTTGGATAATACTGAAAATACTGAAAAAAATATAGTTCGATCAATTATTAAACCTCCTGAACTTGAGTTAAAAATGTTACCTAATCATTTAAAATATGCTTACTTAGGTAATTCTTCAACTCTACCAGTTATTATTTCATATGAATTAAATGAATCTCAAGAACAAAAACTTTTAGATACGTTAAAAAAATATAAGAAAATTTTTTGTTGGACTTTAGCAGATATTAAAGGAATTAGTCCTTCAATGCGTATGCACGAATTATTTTAGATAATGAACATAAACACTAAAGCAGATCCATGAAAGGAGATTAAATCTGATAATGAAAGAAGAAGTCAAGAATGAAATTTTAAAATGGTTATATAATGGTATTATATATCCTATTTCTGACAGTGCTTGGGTAAGCCCAATTCACTATGTACCTAAAAAATGAGGGGTGACTGTCAAAGCTAATGAAAATAATGATCTTATCCCTATAAGACAAGTTACTGGATGTTGAATATGTATTGATTATAGAAAATTAAACACAGCCACTAGAAAAGATCACTTCCCTTTACCATTTCTAGACCAGATGTTAGATAGATTAGCCGGACATAAGTATTTTTTGTTTCTTAGATGGATATACCGGTTATCATCAAATACAAATTGCTCCACGAGGATCAAGATAAAACTACATTTACTAGTCCTTATGGAACTTTCGCTTTTCGAAAAATGCCTTTTGGATTATGTAATGCACCTGCAACATTCCAAAGATGTATGATGTCTATATTTAGTAAATTAATTGATAATGGAATAGAAATATTTATGGATGATTTCTCTGTATTTGGAACAACATTTGACACATGCTTAAATCATCTTGAAAAAGTATTTGAAGTATGTGAGAAAACTAATTTAGTTCTTAATTAGGAGAAATTTCAATTTATGGTTACAGGCGGCATTGTATTAGGGCATAAAATTTTAGAAAAAGACATGGAAGTAGACCCTGCAAAAATTCTAGTAATAACTAAATTACCACCTCTAACTACGGTAAAAGGGGTAAGAAGTTTTCTTGGACATGCTGGATTTTACAGGCGTTATATTAAAGATTTTTTAAAAATTACTAAACCTCTATGCCAACTTATTGAAAAGGACAATAAATTTGAATTTACAACTAAATGCCTAAATGCTTTCGAATTAATAAAAGATAAATTAATTACAGCACCTATAATAGTTTCACCTAATTGGGAGAAACCATTTGAGCTTATGTTTGATGCTAGTGATTATCGCTATAGGAGCAGTTCTTGGCAAAGATATGATAAGATTTTCAAAGTTATATATTATGCTTAGTAAAACTCTAAATGATGCTTGAAATAAATTATACGAGTCTATCGAAAGAGAATTATTAGCAGTTATATATGCTTTTAATAAATTTCGGCATTATATAATAGGAACTAAATGCATTATGCATACTTTATCATTCTGCTATAAAATATTTAATGCAAAAGAAAGATTCTAAACCAAGATTAATCAGATGGATATTATTAATGCAAGAATTTGATTTTGAGATAGTTAACAATAAGGGAACTGATAATCAAATTGCTGATCATTTATCAAGATTAGAAAATCAAGAATTATCTAATATTGATAATGAAATTTTGCATGCTTTTCCTAACGAACAACTTTATAATATTAATGAGTTGAAAATATCTTGGTATGCTGATGTTGACCTCATTTTTGATAAGGTCTTCTCTTCTTCTTTTAGTACTTAGGATCTAGCCTTAGGTTTTTCCTTTGACTATCTTAGAGGACTAGAATTGGGACCCACCTTTTAGAAATTCAAACCACTTCTTAACTCCCTGCAAACTCCACAAACTCGATCGTAGACTCCTAATCACCTAGTAGGGTCGAAATCAAATGTGGAAGTTTAAAGGATGAGTTCCTATAGGACTCTTCGGGCCTAGGACTACCCCGGTGGCCCTGGTCCCGTGAAGGGCCGACTTACACATACACTACATTTATACACTACACTTTCACACACCTCCTAAAACCACACCCATACCTAACTCGACTCATCGACTCATGTAGGTGATTCACATGGATGGTCCTTAACCCCTAAGCCCTCGCTAAGCAGGGTTAGGAACAACAATGCGGATACCTCAAATGAGTCCCTTCATGACTCATGTGGACTTGATATGGCTTCATGGCTCAACCAAAATGATTTTATTCCACCGACATCACCCAATCTTCAATTTTCTAAATTTTCAATTTTTGACCCCCGGGACCCTACACCCGCCTAACCTACCCAAAACCCTTGAAATCCTCCAAAATTCCCAAATCACCCAAAATTCCCCAAAATCATTCCTAAACATTTCTCTCCACTCAAATTGACCATCTATACCCAAAAATATCAAAAATTCCAAAAATACCTCCCAATACCCTCCAAATACCCAAAATACCCCCCTTAACCCAAAAATCCAAAAATTCAGAAAATTAACAAAAAATTCCAGAAAATTCCAAATATTCCCAATTTCATTTTATTTAACTACAC
The DNA here is from genome assembly GCA_022702705.1 of Papilionanthe hookeriana x Papilionanthe teres. Lineage (NCBI taxonomy): Eukaryota > Viridiplantae > Streptophyta > Magnoliopsida > Asparagales > Orchidaceae > Papilionanthe > Papilionanthe hookeriana x Papilionanthe teres. Next base: position 10,786 of record JAKZJZ010002690.1, on the reverse strand, counting down.
CATGGGCCAATTTTGTCAATTTACCCTACTTTTATCAAACCCCCCAATTTGACCCATTTTAACCCAAAGTGAATCCAATGTTAAACCAAACCTACCCAATTGACCCAAATTCTGGTCCAATTCAATTTTAAACTTCAATTCAACATTCCCAATACCAATCTAGACCAAATAAAAGTCCAATTTGATTGACATTTGGATCAAATTTCACTTTTGGCCTTAAAGCCCAATTTGGACCCATGACACAAACCTAACCCAAACTCACCCAATTCAACTCCAATTAACCCCAAATCTTTTCTAAACCTTCCTTAACATCCCTACAAACAAAACACTAACATGATTTGCCCAACATTTAGACCCAAGCCCCACTTAAATTCAACCCAAAACCAAAAAGCCCAATTTTGACCTAAACCCAAACCTAACCCAAATAAGCCCAAACCCTAAAATCAAAGCCCAACCAAAGTCAAAACCTCTTTGAAACACTCCCATAAACATTTCCCAACATTAATTTTACATCAATTTCAACCCTAGCCCAACATTGGCCCAAGTTAGCCCACTTTGACCTATATTGGCTCATTCACCAAAGAAGCCCAAATTCAACCCAATTCAAACCCAAATCACTCCCAATTTGCTCCAAGTCACTCATGACACATCCATGAGCTAAACCCAACAATTATTTGGCCCAAGCCTTTACTAAAATTCCATCCTAAAATCCATTTTAAAATCCAAAAGCTCACTTCCCTAAACCTTTCTAAAAGCCCATTTCCACCAAATACAAAAGCCCAAAATTGGCCCTAAAGCCCACATGACATTTCCATTTGCCATCCATTTAATCAAAGCCATTCCCTAAGTTATAATCCCATCATCAAATAATTCCAAATCAAGCCTCATGCCAAATCACCCCTAAATACCAAAATTTTTCTTAAATTCATTTCCATGAAATCGACTCGACTTTTCCCAAGCCAAAGGTGAGCCATGAAGCCATGCATGAGCCACATGGAAGCCATGAGAGCCTCTTTACATGTCACCATGCCATTTTGGGCAAAAGGAGGAGACTCTTTCCTTAATTCCTAAAGGTGATTAACCACTCCCATGATTCCACTAAATCTTGCTTAAGCTTAATCGTACTTGGATGGTGACCATTCCCCACTCGATTAAGTCGACCTAAATCACTTCTATTCAGACCTAAACCGGACCTTGGGTGGTGCACCTAGCCCAAATGGAGGGGTTGACCAATTTGAGTCAAAATGAGCCCTCTCCCATTCCATTCTAATCCAAGCCTTTTACACATGGCATTTGCCAATCGCCTACACTAAACCCTGCACCTCGACCCACTCGAACAAGATGGTGACCAATGCCCGGCCGGCCACCCACCGTGTCGCCGGAAAACACCATGGCCGAGAGCTCACATGTGAGCCAACTTTGGAATTCTCCTCGTCGAGTCGTCCCATGCCCAACGGCCACCATGGCCGTTCTTCCCATGACCGTAGCAAGCTCGATCCCAAGCCCTAACTCTCCCGGGAGGCCCTCCACCCTCTCCTATTTAAACACCGCCCCCTCACGGCCATAAGGGGAGAGTTGCACAAACCATGCCGAAACTCCGCCAAAATTGTTCCAAACCCTTCTCCACCCTTAGAGCGGCTTGATCCCCAGGTGTCAATTCGCCCTAATCCCCACCGACAAAATCCAATTTCTCAACCGAAATTCCACCCAAAACCAGGACACTTCTCCACAATGGATCAATCCTCAAATCGATTGGTCCTACACCTTCACCGGACCAAGAGAAGGTGTCCACCATCAAAAGCCCCATCTCCAGGCCACCCGGTTGCTCCAGACTCTCCAAGCTTTGTGATCGGCCGTGGTCGAAATCATACCTAGGCAATTCACCGCACCGAGAAACTTCATCCGGAGCTTGCGGGATCCAATCGAAGGTGACACAACCCTCGGATTGAAGCCACACTTCTCCGAGCAAAGGTACGAGCTAATTCTTCATCCCGAGCTTCCGGAGATTCTCCATTTCAAATGCTTTAATTTCAATGCATGATCACCGTATAGATGTGTTCGTCTCTTCAAGACGAATCCATAGAGCATAAGAACACGAAAATCCATTGAGTATCGAGTGAGATATTAGGGATTTAGTGTGGACGGCTCTCGGGTGAGGACGCTTGGGGACGATGAATGGATGTCGTCCATTTAATACACGCGCGGACGGACGGCTTAGATTAGGTCGGATCGGCAGATGATATGATATAGCGGGCCCCCGGAGCGCAGAGTTGGATGGCGGCGTCGAATCAGAAGGCGACACGCGGCGTTTCGGAGCTGCCGAGGTTGACGCGGCGCCGCGTGGATAAATAGAAAATTAGGGTATTTTTCTATTTATTTAATTCCCTAAACTTCAAAAATCCATAACTTTGTGTAGAAAAATCGAAAAATAAAATAAAAATACCCTCTCGCTCGATGAACGAGAGGAGAATAATGTGGAAAAGAAATCATTTAATTTCATCAAGTATTTTATTTTTAATGATTTATTTACCCTCTGCATTGTTTTAATTCTCCATGCATATAGGAAATTCACTATGGCATGAGACCATAGGGCTTTGAAGCCTCCGAATTCGGGAACATTCCCCGAATTTTCCAAAGTCGGAGGCCATCCCTATGAGAAGTTAATGATTTTTCAAGTTCATGTTACTATTTCGAGTATTTTAATTCCAATAATTAGCATGTTGTGAAATAAATTCTAGGAAAATTTGGTGATGTCTCTTATGACTAGAGGACCCTAGGAAAAATAGGTTTTGAGTTAACTCATTTAAAATAACCCTAATCGGCTTAAACACCCAAAATAGATCCCTAATTAATTAGAGCTAACCATACATCAAATTGACTTGAAATCAATTCTCCACTCGACCTTTAGGATCGGAGGAACCCACCATAAAAATTTGAAGTCAATCGGACTCAGTTAGCCTCTACTAAATGGGTTGATTAAGCCATTTAGAGCAATTTGAACTTTAAAAATTCATAACTTTCAAAATACCTTTCAAAAATTCACCAAATCGGTTTTGGAGACTCTCCGATATTAGGGAATTTAAGAAAATTAAAATTTCAATTTTCTAAAAAATTTAATTTTTTGCATTATTTTAATATTTTAATAATTAAAAAATAATAAAAATCATAAAAATAATAAAATTCACCAAAACACTAACATGATTTGCCCAAAATTTGTACCCAAACCCCACTCAAATTCAACCCAAAGCTAAAAAGCCCAATTTTGACCTAAACCCAAACCTAACCCAAATAAGCCCAAACCCCAAAATCAAAACCCAACCAAAATCAAAACCTCTTCGAAACACTCCCATAAACATTTCCCAACATTAATTTTACATCAATTTGAACCCTAGCCCAACATTGGCCCAAGTTAGCCCAATTTGCCCATTTACCAAAGAGGTCCAAATCCAACCCAATTCAAGTCCAAACCACTTCAAATTTATTCCAAATCATTCATGAAACCTTCCTAAATTAAATTCAACACTTATTGGATCCAATCCTTTACAAAATTCTCATCCTAAAATTTGTTTTCAAATCTAAAAGCCTACTCTCTAAACCATCTTCGAAAGCCCATCCAAAGTGAAATCCAAAAGCCCAAAGCCCACATGACAATCCTCTATCATCACCCATTCGATAAAGCCATCTCCTAAGTTCTAAATCCATGATAAAATAAATCCAAATCAAGCCATATGCCAATTCCCATTAAAATGTCAAAATTCACAAAACCCTTTTTCATGAAATCGACCAAACTTTTCTCCAAGCCAAAGGTGAGCCATGAAGCCATGCATGAGCCCCATGGGAGCCACGAGAGCTATGGAATCTACTTTCCACCTCATCAAACCATTAATGGCAAGAGAGGGGATCTCTTTCTTAAACCCTTTTAAACCCTTTTTACCTTAAGCATGTCACACACTAAACCATGCTTAGCCACCTCACCATGGATGGAGACTTTACCACTCCTTCTAAGCCGACCTAGATGATTTCCTCGACTCAAAATCAGTGTCTTGGGAGGTGCACCAAGCCTATTTCCATGGGTCGACCCAAACCAAGCCAAAATGAGCCTTCTCCCATACTATTTTAATCCAAGCTTTTGACACATGGCAAAGCCCAATTACCTACACTAAACCCCAGCCCTGACCCACCTGAACATGAGGGTGACCCATGCCTGCCGGCCAGCCGCCTGGATCGCCGGAAAACACCATACCCGAGAGCTCACATGTGAGCCAACATTGAAATTCTCCTCGCCGAGCCGCCCCATGCCCAAGTGGCCACCATGGTCGTTCTTCTCCTCACTCGCAGCAGACTCGATCCCAAGCCCTAACTCCCCCGGGAGAGCCTCCACTAGCTCTATTTAAACCCCACCTCTCTCGGCCATGGAAGAGGTGCTCGAACCAACCTTAAGGAAACTCGCCAAAATCATTCCGTACCACTCTCTACACATAGAGCACTTGATTCCCACCGGATTCCAGCCCAATTCCTCTACCGAGCTCAATTTCGAGTTCAAACTTCAAAGACAAAACCAGGACACTTCTTCGCAGTGGACCAATCCCCAAATCGATCGATCCTACACCTTCACCGTACCGAGGGAAGAAGACCACCGCAGAAAGGCCCCTCTCCAGGCCACCCATCCGTTCCGGACTCCAAGCTTTGTAATCGGCCGTGGTCGAAATCCTACTCGACAATTCACTGGACCGTGAGACTTCATCCGGAGCTTGCTCGGACCCAATCGAAGGTGACACAACCCTCGTATCGAAGCCACACTTCTCTGAGCTAAGGTATGAGCTAACTCTTTATCCCGAGCTTCTGGAGATTCTCCATTTCAAATGCCTTAATTTCAATGCATGATCACCGTATAGATGTATTCGTCTCTTCAAGACGAATCCATAAAGCACAAGAACACAAAAATTCATTAAGTATTGAGTGAGATATTAAGGATTTAGTGTGGACGGTTCTCGTGCCAGAGGCTTCGGGATGATGAACGGATGCCGTTCATTTAATACACGCGCGGACGGACGGCCGAGATCGCGCCGGATGAGGAGACGGAACGATACGGCGGGCCCCGGAGCGCCGAGTCGGATGGCGGCGCCGAATCGAACACGCCGCGCGGCCTTTCGGAGACGCCGAGGTTGAGTCAGCGCCGCGTGGATAAGTAGAAAAATAGGTTATTTTTCTATTTATTTAATTCCCCAAACTTCAAAAATGCATAACTTTGTGTAGGTAAATCAGAAAAATAAAATAAAAATACTCTCTTGCTCAGTGAATGAACAGAGGAGAATAATGTGGAAAAGAAATCATTTAATTTCATCAAGTATTTTATTTTTAATAATTTATTTACTCTCTGCACATTTTCAATTCTCCATGCATGTATACAATTCACCATGGCATGAGACCATAGTGGCTTTTAAGCCTTCGAATTTGGGAATATTCCCCGAATTTTCCAAAGTCGAGACCATCCCTATGAAGAGTTATTGATTTTTCAACTCTAGGTTGCTAGTTCGAGTATTTTAATTCCAATAATTAGGATATTGTGAAATAAATTCTAGGAAAATTTGGTGATGTTTATTACGACCGGAGGAACCTAGGAAAAATAGGTTTTCAATTAATCCACTTGGAATAACCCTAATTGGCTTAAACACCCAAAATAGGTCTTTAATTAATTAGAGCTAATCGTACATCAAATTGACTTGAAATCAATTCTCCACCGACCTTTAGGATCAAAGGAACCCACCATAAAAATTTGAAGCCAATCGGACTTGGTTAGCCTCTACTAAATGGGTCGATTAAAGCCATTTAGCCAATTTAAACTTTAAAAATTCATAACTTTCAAAATACTTTTCAAAAATTCACTAAATTGGTTTTGAAGCCTCTCTCGATATCGGGAGAATTTAAGAAAAATAAAATTGCAATTTTCTAAAAAGTTGATTTTTGCATTATTTTAATATTTTTAATAATTAAAAAATAATAAAAATCACAAAAAATATTAAAATTCACCAAAATGTCACATTTTTAATTTTAATCACTTAGGAACAAACCCCATATTTTTCTTAAGTCTATATGATGAGATATTAAATTTTAAAACCCTAAGGTAATTTTAAAATTAAAAAATGTATTTTTTAAGCATTTCCACTAAAATAATTCTAATAAATCAAAGAAAAATCAGAAAATTGTAAAAATTGATTCTCCGATTTCCTTGATATCGTAGAGATTTTTGAAAAATATAAAATTCATTTTTCAACCTTTATTTTATTTTTAAATTAATTAATACTCCAAAACTCAAAATAATTATAATAAAAAGAATATAATTCAAACAATCACCAAAATCGGTCCAAGTGGTCCTCCGGTCATTAGAATGTCCCATAATTTTCTTAAGGACGTAAACTTTCCCTTGGTCATATTATTAAATTTTCCTCGGAAATCCCTATTTTCCACCAAAAATAATTACATAAATAAATTAAATACGAAGAAATCACATTTTCTCCTCTCATGCCTTTATCGACATACGAGTGAAGTCACATAAAAATTTCAAGTTCGGTTCGTCATTCGGCTTCGACTTCACTTCACTTCACTTCACTTCACTTCACTTCGCTTCACTTCGGCTCGATTCACTTCACTTCACTTCACTTCACTTCACTTCACTTCACTTCCACGTTCGGCTCGAGTCGAGTCGTCGGTCGGTCAGTCGAGTCGTCAGTTGTCGGTCGGGTCGGCTCGGTCGACTCAGTCGACTCAGTTACTACTCGGCTACTACTCAGCTCGGTTCGGTTCTAATTCAATTCAATTCAATTCAATTCAATTAAATTAATACTTTAACAATTATAATTAAATCATCTTTAAAACATAAAAAATAAAATAGTCAATTCAATTCAATTCAATTCAATTCAATTCAATTCAATTCAATTCAATTCAATTCGGATCGATCGGATCGGATCGGATCGAGATCGGATCGAATCAAATTAAATCAAATCATAGAATCAAGTTAAAATTAAAATCAAATTAAATTAAATTAAAATTAAAACTAAACCAAATTAAATTAAATTAAAGTTAAATTAAATTGAATTAAAATAGCATCACCTAAGACAAAGAAATTCAAAAATAAATATAAAGCAACTTGAACACTATTCCAAATTTAAACCCGTTAATCGAAATTAAATTAAATCGCAAACCATTTGAACATCAATTTGCCTCGAAAGCTTTTGTTGTCATAACTCCTAAACGAACGTTAAATAAAATGGTACTTCCTCATATGATATTCAAATGTCCTAGTTCACCGAGTAAGATAACAACAAAACTCGAATTCCTGGACGATTAATCCATTTGTATGATTAAATTCATTTGGACTTAAAACAATTCTAACGAATATTGAAAAGATGTTTCGAGATTCTTCTTAAACACTTTCTTAATATGATAGGATGTTTATAAGAACAACCGAACTTAATTATTCTTTCGATGAAGAAAATCGTCCTCAAACCAAAACACAAGAACCTAGACATCATAGGAGATGACTAGCTATGTGATTAAGAACTTGGTAGAAAACCATAACTCTTCCCTTAGTTTTACTCTAGGAACTTGTTCTAAATGCTTAAATATTCTAAATTGTGTTTAAGTGCAACTTGGGATGAAGGGAAGACCCTCCAGTACGCTTTTATTTTGTTGCAATTTACTTTATCGCAATTTACTTAATCGCATCGCACTTACTTTTCTTGCATGATAAACAACTCGTTGCATGAAAACCCACACTTTTAGGATAGTCCCTAAAACCGAAACCAAAACTAAATTAAAAGTCATTACAAGATAAAATTCACCACCACAACATTTCAAAATATAAAACAACTCAAAATTTAATCACAAACGTAACACAAAACCGCAATTACAACTAAATTAAAACGTCTTGTTGGATGATCGGGAATACCTCGAATGATGTAACCTACGTGTTGCTAACGGGATTTTTCACTGTCTAAATAAAAGTGTGGAACTCATTTAGTTAAGTTTAGCAAATTCATCTGGACTAAGTGAATCCGATTAAAATAACGATGCCGGAAGGATGGAACCGTGGGATCTTAACCGGTGTTGTTATAATCAACTTTAAGATTTGTTGTAATTAAAACATGAAAAACACTTGGAAATTAAGAATTTCTCTAAACCAAAACACTTTTCTCGTCTCCCGATTTATGACTTCTAAAACTAAACCTCTCGCAACAACAAGGAGCTCGGAGCATGGTGGGCAGCACGACCATCGTCATCAGCAAAACCTGAATCTGCTTCAGCAAAACTTTCTTAAAAATTAAATAACTAAGCCATAGGACTTCGAGGTAGTTTGCCTAGCGTAACATAAATCCTCAACCTTTTGTTAGGCATTTGCATTACAAATTAAGCCCTAACCGGTTTTAGGATTCCGAGGTAGTCGTCTGATACGACATAAACCCTCACATCTTTCAGGCTATTTGTATGATTTTATCATACAAATATAAGTCCAAATTAATTAAAATTGGCAAGATTGAAATATCGTATAATATTAGGATTTTCTTAAACTCGAAGCCAAACAATAGGATAGTTCGAGAAGTTGCCAAGATTCTTCTGGATCCTCGACTTCTCCTATTTCTCTTCCTTTTGGACTCTCGAAATAAATTGTTCCAAATTTGATACTATTCCCTATCGAAATTCCAAAATTCAATCCTCGAAAACTTAAACTTCGAGATTCTTGAGAGCGTAACTACCGATTATTATCGAGAGTTTTCTTAAGTGATTCTCGTCACTTAAGATGTAATTAACTATAGGGGTTTGCCCTTATAGGGAATTTTAAGAACCTGCAGTAATATAAACCCTGCTTAATTCATTTATATTAAGCAGGGGAACTTGTCGGCTTATAAAATTAGTTCGCAGACCAAACGGATGTCACAAACCTTTCTAGTTTATTCAATCGAGCCTCATTACCAAGCAGTGTGTCTATTCTTTGGGATAGATACACGGTTTGTGGTGCGGTGCTCGTTTATGTAAACTATTCAGGATGTGAGATCAGTTTGATTTCATATCTTAAAATTTTTAAATTTAAAATTATTTTCAAAAATCAAATGCTACTTTTTAAATTATATATATTTAAACAAAATTCGCCGCATAATTTCTTTTTGGCGACCCTTTTCAAAATAAAACACACAACCTAAAAAATATGCTGACAGCAGCAACGGCACCAAAACTCGATCCCGCTTTTATATATATATATATATATATATATATATATATATATATATATATATATATATATATATATATATATATAATTTTATGATGGAATATTTAATGTGAATTTACGCAAGTATACGTATCAAGTAATACAGGACTCTAGTGGAGTCCCGGTTATCGATCCTATGGGAAGTTTTTAACAGATTTGTATCGACTAAAATTTAAAGGAATTACTTACTAATATAGTAATCGAAAATTTAAAGTAACTAAAGCAATTAAAGTAAACTAATGCTCGAAATAAAGTTCGATTTAAATAATTCGTAAAAAGTATCCTTCTCCTTGTTTTTAGAAAATTAAGTGAATGATGAATCTAAATAGAATTTTTGAATTGTATTGTGACAAATAGGAGCATTCTTATTCTTTACCCTTTGGTCCGAGTGGAAAAAACATTGACTAATCCTATGTTCGATAACCGAATATATGGCTAGTCGGGAGGATACTACCGCCACTTCGTAGCTCTCACGTTCCCCTCACTCGAGGGCTAACATCTACACTTCAACTTCAAACAATAGGACCAAATTGAATATTTTAGTCTGTCACACTAAAATGTCCAATTCTACGTCCGATAAATAATATTTCCCTATTTATTTGCACCCTCCTTCCAAGGCTTTTGACTTCGTGAATATTGGATGTAATTTTTACTATAGTTGATAATTCAACATATTTTAACAAATCAATCGCCGTATTGAAAGTAAATTAAGTTTTAAGTAAAAATTATCACAACTTATTTTAATATATTAAGAACTTCTATTTAATTTCATCATTTCGCATATTTTTCATAAACAAGGAGAAAGACTAAGAAAACTACTCAGAATGCATGGGAATAAAAGAAAACATAAATTTCATTTAAAGTTAACAACAATAAACAAAGATACTTATCTTAATTTCCTCCCTGCGTACTTCTCAAGTTCCTTTGATTTTTCCTTATAGTACAGCATACTTCTAACTCACTAATTATACTCTAAAACTCTTAAATTAGCACACAAACACAAATAGACTCTCTAAATAGACACACTGAAGACTCAAGTGACACACAGACACACCAATGACACACACATGACACTAGAATTCGGCCTCTATTTATAGAGGTAGGCAAAGGTCCAAGGGATGCTTAAACACTTCTTCAAAAAGCGTCCAGGTTCAATGTATTTTGCATTTTGAATGTCTCGCCGTAGGCGAGAAACGACCTCGCCATCAACGGGGCTTCTAGAAGGTCTTCAAACCGCGCGATCTCGCTGTCGGCGGGCTCGGACTCGCTGTCGACGAGGTAGTTGTAATTCCTTCAGAAATTCTCATCATGATCTCGTCGTCGGCGACTTAGTTAATTTTGCATGAATTTCTTCCTTTTTTATCCAAATTCGCTCCATTTCATGTTTTTTGCTTCCATCACTTATAAATCTCCGTTCCTGCAGTAAAATAAAGAAAATACATTTTTTTAAAGTGCAATTTCATCAAAAATAGATATGAATTTCTTAATATATTTTTCTGTGATCAATAACTGACTCTTCAA
>JAKZJZ010000269.1:0-58724 GCA_022702705.1 Papilionanthe hookeriana x Papilionanthe teres | reverse complement strand
CTTCATTTGAATTAACTTAAAGGGAAAAACTTAGATATTTCCAAACTTATGTTTATGGATTAGAATTTTACCTAATAATATTTTCTTGAATTTCTTATCATATGAATATCTTAAGTAGTTATTCTTTTAAATATAGTCATTCCTTAAATGAATAGTAAGCTAGAAATCTTAGACACGATAACTAAATAATTTATTTCTATAAGATTAATTAAATTACATGAATTATTTTTATTTAACTTTATTATGATATTAATTAATCTAATTCATAGTTTATTTAAATTGAAAAATTTTATTATAGAACTTATTATTTTTATGTAGTACTAAAATTACTTGAGGACAAGTAATAAGTAAGTTTGGGGGATTTTGATCACTGAAAATTTTATTAAGAAATTCATATGTATTTTTGATGAAATTGCACTTTAAAGAAAGGTATTTTTTTTATTTTGTTGCAGGAATGTAGAATTTAGGTGATAAAAGAAAAAATCATAAAAAGGAGCGGATTTGGAGCAAAAAGGAAGAAAATAATGCAATTTGTGCTGAGTCGCCGACGGCGAGATCGAGCCCGCCGACGGCAAGGGTACGAGGAAGAAAATTCTGAAGGATTTATAACTGTCTCGCTGACAGCGAGCCCGAGCCCGCCGAATTCTCGAACTTAGTTTCATTACTATCGAATCCATATCCAAACTTGTTGACTGCCAGGTCAGGTAATTCCTCCCTATTGACGGAAAACTCCACTCCAGAGGCGAAAGAAAAGGCCAACTTGGGTGAAGACATTGTCTCCTGTCATTTGAAGAATTTCTAAAAGTCAGTGACGTCTCTTGCTTTGCAATTTTAACGAAAGTACTCAATTTAACTTGCTTTGTACTGGGCATCCTTTAAGCATGTGAATTTTTTTGTTTCATTCTTTTTTATTATTGTATACTTGTCGGGTCTTTAGAAGTTTTATTTTGGTTTGATATTTTGACAAAATTTTATTTTATTTAAGGATTTTTTGGGAGGTTGTTAGAGGGAAGTTTCAGTTTGACCTGTTTACAACAAGTCAAACAAAAAGAGAAGTGAAGTGTCGGACCCAGTCCGAGATTTAGAGGAGGTTGAATTCACATTGAAATCACATCAATAGATCACTCATATTGTAACACACCTATTGGGGGTCCACCTCGCCTCTTTGGGGAGGTGGGAGGATTCCGGAACCTCTCTATTTAGGGATGTCTAAACAGTAGCTCCAGAATCCAAAAGGAGCTGACTATACAGGTTCAAGATAGAAATGAACGTGGTATGCCAACGAAAAGAATGGTAGTTTGGTCCATAAGGGGATGGACTCACTACCGATTTATGAAAGCAAAACCATCTGATCAAAATGGAGAGTGGAACTAGTCCCCAGCGGAGTTGCCAGAAAAATGTTGGCATATTTTTAAGTTGAGTGTTGTATTTTGAAAAGTGGTCGCCTTCAGAATTTGTCGGTGAATTTTAGATTTTAAATTTAATTTAAATATATATATATATATATATATATATAATTTAGAAAGTAGCATTTGATTTTGAAAATAATTTTAAGTTTGAAAATTTTAAGATATGAAATCAAATCGATCTCACATCCCAAATAGTTTATATAAACGAGCACCACATCATAAATCGTGTATCTATCTCGAAGGACAAACACACTGCTTGACGATGGGGCTCGATTAAATAAACTAGAAGATTTGTGACATCCATTTGGTCTGTGAACCAATTTTATAAGCCGACAAGTTCCCTTGCTTAATATAAGGGAATTAAGTAGGGTTTATATTACTTGGGTTCTTAAAGTTCCCGATATTGTTAAGCCCCTATAGTTAATTATATCATAAATGACGGGAATCATTTAAGAAAACTCTCGATTAAGATCAGTGATTCTACTTTCAAGAATTTAAATGTTTAAGGTTTTCAAAGGATTGGATTTTGGAAATTTCAATAGGGATTAGCTCAAATTTGAAACAGCTTATTTCAGGAGTTCAAAGGAAGAGAAGTAGGAGAAGCTGAGGATCCAAGAGGAATCTTGGCAACTTCCCAAACTATCATATTGTTTGGCTTCAATTTGGGAATTTACTTAATGTTGTAATTCTGCCAATTTTAATTAATTAGGACTTATATTTGTATGATATAATCACACAAGTAGCTTCGAAGATGTGAGGGTTTATGTTGTACCAAACAACTACCTAGGAATCCTAAGACCGGTTAGGACTTAATTTGCATAAAATGATTATGCAAGTGCCTAACGAAAAGGTTAAGGATTTATGTTGCACTAGGCAAACTACCTCGAAATCATATGGCTTGATTATTTAATTCTAAGAATGGTTTTGCTGAAGTAGACCCGAGTTTTGCTGAAGAAGATGGTCATGCTGCCCACCGTGCTCCAAGCTCCTTGTCCTTCTCGCAGAGGTTTAGTTTTAGAAAATGATAATCAAGAGATGAGAGAAGTGTTTTGGTTTAGAGAAATCTTAAAGTCCAAATTTCTTTAATCTTTTAAATAAAACAAATCTTAAAGTTGGTTAAACAGAACCGATTAAGATCCCACGGTTCCGTCATCCCAGCACCGTTATTTTCATCGGATTCACTTTGTCCAAATGAATTTGCTAAACTCAACTGAATGAGTTCCACACTTTCATTTAGACCGTGGGAAATCCCGTTAGCAACACGTGGGTTACATCATCCGAGGTATTCCCGATCATCCAACGAGACATTTTAATTTAGTTGCAATTGTAGTTTTGTTATTCTGTTTGTGATTAAAACTTGAGTTGTTTTATATTTTGAATGTTATGGTGTTGAATTTTATCTTGTTGTGACTTTTAATTTAGTTTTGGGTTTCAGTTTTGTGGCTATCCTAAAAGTTTCAGTTTTCAAGCAGGGTGTCAATCTTGTTTAATATGCAAGAAAAGTAAAGTGCAGTGTGTTGACCTCATTTTTGATGAGGTCTTCTCTTCTTCTCTTTAGTACTTAGGATCTAGCCTTAGGCTTTTCCTTTGACTATCTTAGACGACTAGAATTGGGACCCACCCTTTAGAAATTCAAACCACTTCTTAACTCCCTGCAAACTCCACAAACTTGACTGTAAACCCCTAATCACCTAGAGGGTTGAAATCAAATGTGGAAGTTTAAAGGATGAGTTCCTATAGGACTCTTTGGCCTTAGGACTGCCCTGGGTGGCCTGGTCTGGTGAAGGGGCTGACTTACACACACACTACACTTCCACATACCTCCTAAAACCACACCCATACCTAACTTGACCTCCTGACTCATGTAGGTGATTCACATGGATGGTCCTTAACCCCTAAGCCCTTGGCAAGAGGGTTAGGAACAACATAGTGAATGCCTCGAAATGGGTCCCTTCATGGCTCATGTGGGCTTGATATGGCTTCATGGCTCAACCAAAATGATTTCTTTCCACTTAAATTCACCCGATCTTCAATTTCCCAAATTTTCGATTTTTGACCCGGGACCCTACACCCGCTTAGCTACCCAAAACCTTGAAATTACCCAAATTTCTCAAAAATTTCCAAATTACCCAAAATTCTTCAAAATCATTCCCAAACATTTCCACATCACTTAAACTGATCATCCATACCCAAGAATACCAAAAATTCCAAGAAAACCTCCCAATACCCTCCAAATACCCAAAATACCCCTCTTGGCCAAAAAATCCAAAAATTCAGAAAATTCCTAGAAAATTCCAGAAAATCTCAAATATTCCCAATTTCATTTTGTCCAATTACACCATGGACCAATTTGGTCAATTTACCCTACTTTTGTCAAAACCCCCAATTTGACCCATTTTAACCCTAAGTGAACCCAATGTCAAACCAAACCTACCCAATTGACCCCAATTTTGGTCCAATTCAGTTCTAAACTTCCATTCAACATTCCCAATACCAATCTAGACCAAATCCAAGTCCAATTTGATTGGCATTTGGATCCAATCTCACTTTTGGCCTTAAAGCCCAATTTGGACCCATGACCCAAACCAAACCCAAACTCACCCAATTCAATTCCAATTAACCCCAAATCTTTTCTAAATCTTCCTTAACATTAGCAAAACACTAACATGATTTGCCCAAAATTTTGACCCAAACCCCACTCAAATTCAACCCAAGGCTAAAGGGACCATTTTGACCTGGCCAAATCTAACCCAAATGAGCCCGAACCCCAAAATCAAAGCCCAACCAAAGCCAAAACCTCTTTGGAACACTCCCATAAACATTTCTCAACATTGATTTTACATCAATTTCAACCCTAGCCCAACATTAGCCCAACTTGGCCCACTTGGACCAATATAGGCCCACTTACCAAATAAACCCAAATTCAAACCGATTCGACTCCAAATCACACCAAATTGACTCCAAGCCCTTCATGGAACATCCACTAAACCAATTATGACATTTATTTGACAAAATTCTTCACAAAATTTTTATCCGAATGCCCATCCTAAAATCAAAAGCCCATTTCCCTTAAACTTTCCTAAAAGCCACTTCACCACATCCAAAGGCCCAAAATCTACCCTAAAGCCCGCATGACATCTCCATTTGTCATCCACTTAATTAAATCCATTACCTAAGTCCTAAATTCACCATCAAATTATTCCAAATCAAGTTTCATACAAATTTCCATCAAATTACCAAAAATTCTTAAAACCCATTTTCATGAAATTGACCCGAAGCTTTTCCCAAGCCAAATGGAGCAAAGGATGAGCCATTCACAAGCCATATGAAGCCATGAAAGTTTGGCATGTGACCATGCCATTAATGGCAAAAGGAGGAGGTCCTTTAACCATCTCCTAAAAGTCATTAGCCTTAAGCATGTCTCCCCTCGACCAAGATTTAATCCAAATATTCTTGGATAAGGACATCACCACCTCTTGACCAGCTAGCCTAACTGATCTTCTCGGCCCAAGACCGGCCATGGGGAGGTGAACCCGACCCAAACCAATGGGTTGACCAATTTCAAGCCAAAATGACCCCTTCCCCATTCCATTTTAATTCAAACACTTTACACATGTCCAAGCCCAATTGACTTCACCATTGCCAAGCCACGACCTCCACTGGTCAAGATGGTGACCCATGCCTGCTCGGCCAGTGCACTGGATCGCCGGAAAACACCACACCCGAGAGCATCATGTGAGCCCAAGCTTGGAATTCTCACCTGTCTGAGTTGCCCCATGCCCGATGGCCACCATGGCTGTTCTTCTCCTCACCGAAGCAGGTCGATCCCATGCCTCGACTTCCCACGGGAGGCCCTCCACCCTCTCCTATTTAAACTCCACCCCTCTCGGCCATGAGAAGAGGCGAGCACAAACCTTGCCGAAACTCGCGCAAAATTGTTCCGGACCCTTCTCGACCCTTAGAGCGAGTATCCCAGGTGTCGATTTGCCCTAATCCCCACTGATAAAATCCAATTTCCCAGCCGAAATTCCATCCAAAACCAGGACACTTCTCCACGGTGAGCCAATTCCCAAATTGATTGATTCTACACCTTCACCGGACCGAGGGAAGGTGTCCACCGAGCAAAAGCCCCATCTCCGGAGCCACCCGGCTGCTCCGGCCTCCAAGCTTTGTGATCGGGCTTGGTCGAAATCACATACGGACAATTCACCGGACCGGAGACTTCATCCGGAGCTTGATGGGATCCGATCGAAGGTGCAACAACTCTCGGATTGAAGCCACACTTCTCTGAGCAAAGGTATGAGCTAATTTTTCATCCCGAGCTTCTGGAGATTCTCCATTTCAAATGCCTTAATTTCAATGCATGTTAACCATATAGATGTGTTCGTCTCTTCAAGACGAATACATAGAGCATAAGAACATAAAAATTCATTGAGTATCGAGTGAGATCTTAGGGATTTAGTGTGGACAGCTCTCGGGTGAGAACACTTGGGGATGATGAACGGATGTCGTCCATTCAATACACGCGCAGACGAACGGCTCAGATGGCGTCGGACCAGGAGACGGTACGAGAACCGCGGGGCCGGGCTGGCCGACTCGGGTGGCGGCGTCGAATGGGAGCGCGACGCGTGTGCGTTCGGAGGCTGCCGAGGGTTGACGCGGCGCCGCGTGGATAAATAGAAAATTAGGGTATTTTTCATTTATTTAATTCCACTAAACTTCGAAAATTCATATCTCTATGTAGAAAAATCGGAAAAATAAAATAAAAATACCCTCTTGCTCGGTGAACGAGAGGAGAATAATGTGGAAAAGAAATCATTTAATTTCATCAAGTATTTTATTTTTTATAATTTATTTACTCTCTGCATTATTTTAATTCTCCATGCATGTATACAATTCACCATGGCATGAGACCATAGGGCTTTTGAAGCCTCTAAATTTGGGAACATTCCCTGAATTTTCCAAAGTCAGAGGCCATCCCTATGAAAAGTTATTGATTTTTCAAATTCAGAGTTACTTGTTTTGAGTATTTTAATTCCAATAAATAGCATGTTGTGAAATAAATTCTAGGAAAATTTGGTGATGTTCCTTATGACCAGAGAACCACTAGGAAAAATAGGTTTTGACTTAGTTCATTTAAAACAACCCTAATTGGCTTAAACACCCAAAATATGTCTTTATTTAATTAAAGTTAACCAGGCATCAAATTGACTTGAAATCAATTCTCCACTGAGCTTTAGGATCAGAGGAATCCACCATAAAAGTTTGAGGTCAATTGGACTTGGTTAGCCCTATTAATTGGGTTGATTAAGCTACTTAGCCATTTTAAACTTTAAAAATTCATAACTTTTAAAATACCTTTCTAAAATTCACCAAATTGGTTTTGGAGCCTCTCTGATATCAGGGGAACCTAAGAAAATTAAAATTTCAATTTTCTAAAAAAGTTGATTTTTAATAATATTTTAATATTTTTAATAATTAAAAAATAATAAAAATCACAAAAATAATAAAAATCACCAAAATGTCACATTTTGAATTTTAATCACACAGGAACAAATCCCACATTTTTCTTAGGTCTAATTAGTGAGATATTAAATTTTAAAGCTTTAAGGTAATTTTAAAATTAAAAAAAATGTATTTTCTAGCATTTTCACTAAAATAATTATAATAAATCATAGAAAAATCAGAAAATTACAAAATTTGCTTCTCTGATTTCCTTGATATTAGAGAGATTTTTGAAAAATATAAAATTCATTTTTCAACATTTATTTTATTTTTAAATTAATTAACAATCCAAAACTTAAAATAATTATAATAAAAATAATATAATTCAAAAAATCACCAAAATTGGTCCAAGTGGTCCTCTGGTCATTAGGAATGTCGGCTAATTTTCTTAAGGACAGAAACTTTCCCTTGGTCAAGTTATTAAATTTTCCTTGAAAATCTCTATTTTCTACCAAAAATAATTATATAAATAAATTAAATACAGAAAAATCACATTTTCTCCTCTCATGTCTTTATTGACATATGAGTGAAGTCACATAAAAATTTCAAGTTCATTGGAGTTCAATTTAGTGAGTTATGAAATTATTAAGCTTAAAGGGTAAAGTGGTAATTAAATTTTTTAACCCTTAATTAAAACTTTAGGTTTAATAAAAAATTAACAAGTAAAATATTTGATCCTAATCTGATTTGGATGATTGAAATTTAAATGATTAAAGGGTAGAAAGCTATTAAGCAATTTTAAAATGATTAAATTTTAATTAAATATTGGATTAAATTTGGAAGAATAATAAAATTGGAATTATTAAAATAGGGATATTATTAGGAAGAGATTTATTCTTTAATTTAAAAATCCCTAAATTAATTATCTCATTAATATTCAATTCTTAATTAAAATGATAACTCAAATTTAAAATATTAAAAGACTTAATCATTAAACTAAAATTAAATTATTAAACTCTTTTAAAAATTTCAATTAAAATTAAAAAATTAAATTAAATTAAATTAAACAAATTAAATTAAATAAAATAAATTAAATTAAATTAAATAAATTAAATTAAATTAAATTAAATTAAATTAAATTAAATCAAATTAAATTAAATTAAATTAATTAAAATAAAATAAAATAAATTAAATTAAATTAAATTAAATTAAATTAAATTAAATCAAATTAAATTAAATTAAATTAAATTAAATCAAATTAAATTAAAACTAAATCAAATCAAATTAATTTAATGTAACATCAAATCAAACTAAATTGAATTAATTTAAATTAAATTAAAATTAAAACTCAATTAAATTAAATTAAATTAAATCAAATTAAATCAAATCAAATCAAATTAAATTAAATTAAATTAAATTGAATTAAATATAACATCACCTAAAACAGAAAGAAATTAAATATAAAGCAACTTGAACACTATTCTAAATTTAAACCCATTAACTTAAATCAAACCATCTGAACACCAATTTACCCTCAAATGCTTTGGTCATCATAACCACTAAATAGAACATTAAATGAAATGTTACTTCACTTCATAGGATATTCAAATGTCCTAATTCACCGAGCAAGTTAACAAAACTTGAATTCCCGGACGATTAATTCATTTGTATAATTAAATTCATTTGGACTTAAAACAATCCTAGAAAATATTGAAAAGATGTTTAAGATTTGTCTTAAGCACTTCCTCGATATGATGGGATGTTCATAAGAACAATTGGACTTAATTGTTCTTTGATGAAGAAAATCGTCCTTAAACTAAAACACAAAGAACCTAGACGTCATAGGAGATGACTAGCTATAGGATTAGGAATTTGGTAGAAAACCATAACCCTTCCCATAGCTTTACCTAGGAACTTGCTTAAATATTCTAATTGTGTTTTAAATGCGGCTTGGGATGACGGGAAGACCCTCCGGGTACGCTTTTATTTTATTGCGATCTACTTTCTTGCAATTTACATTATTGCAATTTACTTAAGCGCATTGCACTTACTTTTCTTGCATGATAAACAAGCGTTGCATGAAAACTCACACCTCTAGGATAGACCACTAAAGCCGAAACCAAAACTAAGTTAAAAGTCATTGCAAGATAAAATTCACCGCCACAACATTTCAAAATATAAAACAACTCAAAATTTAATCACAAACGGAACACAAAACTACAATTACAATTAAATTAAAACGTCTCGTTGGATGATCGGGAATACCTCGGATGATGTAACCTACGTGTTGCTAACGGGATTTCCAGCGGTCTAAATGAAAGTGTGGAACTCATTCGGTTGAGTTTAGCAAATTCATACGGACTAAGTGAATCCGATAAAAATAATGATGCCGGAAGGATGGAACCGTGGGATCTTAACCGGTGTCGTTATAATCAACTTTAAGATTTGTTTTAATCGAAACACAAAAAAAACACTTGGAAAATTAAGACTTCTCTAAACCAAAACACTTTTCTCATCTCCCGATTTATGATTTCTAAAACTAAACCTCTGCAACAAAAAGGAGCTCGGAGCATGGTGGGCGAGCACGGCCATCGTCGTCGACAAAACTTGAATCCACATCGGCAAAACTTTCCTAGAACTAAACAACCAAACCATAGTACCTCGAGGTAGTTTGCACTAGTGCAACATAAATCCTCGACTCTTCGTTAGGCATTTGCATTGCAAATTAAGTCCTAACCGGTCTTAGGATTCCGAGGTAGTCGTCCGGTACGACATAAACCCTCACATATTCAAGGTTATTTGTATGATTCTATCATATAAATATAAGTCCTAATTAATTAAAATTGACAAAATCAAAACATTTAAATAAACATTAGGATTTTCCTAAATTTAAGCCAAACAATAGGATAGTCGGGAAATTACCGAAGTTCACTTCGAATCTGTGATTTCTCCTACTTTTCTTCCTTTGGATTCACAAAACAAAATGTTCCAAGTTTGATCTATTCCCTATTGAAATTCCAAAATTCAATCCCTTGAAAACTTAAACTTTGAAATCCTTGAGAGCAGAATTATTGATTATTATCGAGAGTTTTCTTAGGTGATTCCCATCACTTAAGATGTAATTAACTATAGGGGCTTGCCCTTATAAGGAATTTTAAAGAACCCAGGTAATATAAACCACGTTTAATGTTTTCATATTAAACGGGGGAATTTTGTCGGCTTATAAAATTGGTTCGCGGACCAAACGGATGTCACAAATCTTCTAGTTTATTTAATCGAGCCCCACCGTCGAGCGATGTGTCTATCCTTAGGGATAGATACACGGTTTGTGGTGCGGTGCTCGTTTATATAAACTATTTGGGATGTGAGATCGGTTTAGTCTCATATCTTAAAACCTTCGAATTTGAAATTATTTTCAAAATCAAATACTACTTTTCAAATTATTTATTTTAATTAAATTAAAAATTCGCCGACAGATTTACAGTAGGCGACCCCTCTTCAAAATAAAACACAACCTAAAAATATGTCGACAGATTTACGGCGACTCACGTGAGGAAAATTCCTCTCTCCATTATAATCAGATAATTCTGCTTTCAAAAAATCGGTAGTGCATCCATGTCCTTAGTGGATCAAACTACCCTTCTTTCCGTTGGAATACTATGTTCATTTCTATCTTGAATGAGTATAGCCAACATTCTCTCGGATTTAGGAGCCATTGTTTAGACACCCCTAAACAGAGAGGTTCCGAGATCCTTTTACCTCATTTTTGAGGTGGGGTGGACCCCCAATAGGTGTTAGTTTAGGAATGATCCTTCGAGTCGAGAAGTCTTGCTTAAGACTTTCTTTTTCTTTCCAACTCTGAATCGAATTCCTTACCTTCTCTACACCTTTGAACATTCCATTCTAAATAAACAAACCCTCTAATGAGTGACTCTTTTAACAAATGATTCCTTCTTAAAAATACATGAACAAGGATGAGTTCGGACTCTTTTCAATTCCTTTCTTCTCGTCCTAAAGAAAAGAAGCATAACTTGGGACCGACAACCAGAATCTACCTGCCGAAATGGAAGCCCCGAAGCCGATTTTCTCCTTCACCAACGGACTGGACTTCGCCTGTCTATAAGGATGAGATCTGCCCGACAATGGGGTC
Organism: Papilionanthe hookeriana x Papilionanthe teres; assembly: GCA_022702705.1. NCBI lineage: Eukaryota > Viridiplantae > Streptophyta > Magnoliopsida > Asparagales > Orchidaceae > Papilionanthe > Papilionanthe hookeriana x Papilionanthe teres. Next base: position 47,720 of record JAKZJZ010000269.1, on the reverse strand, counting down.
ATCCGATTTGGACGAGGATTTGAAAACTACGAACGTCGAGGTCACCGACGTCTCCCTCTTTGCACCGACAAACAAGGTATCCGAAGCCGAGGAGCCACGCTCGAGTTCAACCTTAGGTCGACCCAAGAGTTTCCTCCCTGCAAAGGATCCCGACTAGGAGGAGTCTTGCCGTCCGCGGGAGGACCGTTCTTACTACCCCACTCGGTCTAGTTGTTTACGTACCTACCCCGACTTCCGCCAAATCGAAGGGAAAAGAAATCCGGAACTATGGTAAACCCGTTACCGTGGAGGGTACGAGATCTTCTCGTAAGACCTTCGTTTTCGAAATCGGGTCCGGTTCGAAGATTCCGTCAGCGACAAAGACCCAAAGAAGAAACGAAGTAGAAGGATCGCCGGAGAAGCCGAGTCGCTGAGATTGCTTTCTGGAGGAAATTCCGGAGCTGCCAAGATATACACCGCTACCGAATATACACCGCTGCTCGACTACATACCACTTTTGGGAGGAAGCGGGTTCCATCCCCTCTCCGCCGCGAGAGGATGAGGAGAATGTTCGCAAGATTGCCGCCACATTACCTCGGCCCGCATACTACAACGATAGCCGCAAGAAAAGAACTAGAACTCCGTCGTTTGCTCGACTGCAAACTTTGGTAGAAAAGTTAGCAAGGAAGGAAAAGCTGCCCAGTATCGGAGATTCTATGAAGGATAGGGCGGGTGCCGGTCAAATCCCATCTTGGGCCCCGAGTAGAGCCCGCCGTCATGACAGAAAAGCCAAGCAAGAGAATGAAGGCTAGTCCGCCTGTCGTAGTCTCAGGATTACAGATTAGGGAGGATACCACCTTCCAGCATTTGGCCGACAGACCATCTGGTCCTAGACCTTCTGCTGCTAGAAGGATGGTGTGGCGTCCCACTACTGGGCAGTTGAGATTGAAACAACAGCCCGAGAAAGAAAGTCTCGCCAGGAGGCTGGAATGCGAAGAAAGTGCTACTTGCGATAAAGGGGACTCGTGAAAAAGGGACCCGGCAACTATCGCATGACAACCGAAAAGACACACGGAAAGCTCCGCTAGAAGATGCCATGGAAAAGTTGAGAACCGATATCCGAGCGGTTGGCAAAAGAAAGAGAAGAAAAGTTCGGAGATGAGATCGATTCATCGGAGTTCATGGACGACGAATATGCAGAAATCAACATGGTTGAGACACGAGCTTCATCAGCTTCGCAAGGTGCTCCTGCAGCCGCAGAAAGAGAGGAGCCGGAACTGATGAGAAGACAGCTTCAGGAAAAGGACGACACGATCGCTCAAATGGCCAAAAGGATGGAAGAGATGGTCGTAGCTCTTGCCACTCTCCAGAGTCAAGTACAACCACATAGAGAGACACCCCAGCAGGTCATTCACATTGTAGACGGAGGAAAGGAGATTACATCCGTCAATGGGGATGACCAGTGAAAAGGATACAACACAAAGTATGATCCCCGAAAAGGATATCAAGAACTTGGTAGAACGACGAGTGCGAGAAGCCTTAGCACAATCGAAGAACGGGACATCCATTCGGACGGGTAGACCTTACCCGGAAGAATTCGACGCCGTCCAATACCGAAAGGCTTCGTACCACCTTTGTTCAAGACATTCGATGGAACCGGGAACCCCCGACGAGCATGTTGCACACTTTCGTGCCGGTTGTTGCAATGCCGGCGGGAGCGATGCGTTACTCTTCCGACGGTTCGTCGGCGATCTGTCGGGAATCGCCTTCGACCGGTATGCGGATTACCCGATGGTTCGGTGAAGACATTCTCGAGCTAGAGAGCCTCTTCATCAAGCGATTTGTCGGAGCTCGGCACCACATCACTATAGGTGATTTAGTGGTAGAGAAACAAAGGCCGAATGAAACTTTGGTGGATTACATACTTCGATTGAGAAACTTAAGTATGAAGTGTGAACCACAACTGCAAGAACAACATGCAGTCGGCATCTTGCTTAAGAGCATTCACGGCCCAATAGCACTTCTCCTCAAAGGATTCACTATTAAGACTTTCGAGAAATTGTTAAGCAAGGCCGGAAGCTTGCAAGAAGAGGCGAAGCAATTAAGTTTTGCCGACAAGACGGACAAGCAGAAGCCGGTGAAGACCTTCGAAAAGAAATCCGGGATCGTTGCAGCAGTTGATAAAGGCAAGCAACCGATGCAAATACCACCAGAACGGTCGCAGCAACCACAACAGAATTACCAGCAACCCCGGTCCAGCTATCAGTCGTCTCCGTAGTATAAACAACCGTCTCGTCCGCAACGTACATTAAGGGAACTTCTGAGCGAGAGAATATCCGTTCAAAAATGAAGCAAGATCGAAGATGTTCCGTAGCCTAATGAAAACTCCGGATTTCCAGTGCCGGAGCCCAAAAGACCGGAGGAAGTCAACAAGAACGGTGATCCCAACTTTTGCCCCTACCATCGGATGCTTGGGCACAAGATAGAAGATTGCATTACCTTTAAAAGTTGGCTCAACGACAACCTTCGGAAAGGAAATATAACAATCCCGAAGGAGTACATGAAGGAACCCCAGAAAGGAGGTTCCGTCAATGTTATCTCAACCGATCCCGTCATTCCGATAGATCCCTATGCAACCGACGATGGATGGACTACCGCCTGGACGAGGTCTTCGAAGAAGATTTTAGACAGCATCCGAACCGCTTCGGTGCGAGCCTCAATTCAGAGTTCGAGACTTGTTAAGCCGGTACTATCACTTGTGATAGAAGAACCACCTCGACAGGAGATGATCGAAGAAAAGAAGAAAATTGACGAAGAAGAGGGGACCGAGACTCCTAAGGCTAGACTAGGGGCCGCTTATCCTAGGATAGTTGTTTCCGATTCGGGGAGAAATCCCTCGAACCTCCGATTTTGTATGATTATCTCGCTCACTTCGGTGGGATCATATAATGATAAGGGTGATGGTGTTGGCTACGTTTTGACTGTTTCTAACGATTATGTAACTAGCGACAATCCGGACATCGACTTCGATGCCAACAATAATTCTCAAATCATACACGATCTCGACAATCAAAATAACGAAGAAGACATCCATCAAGGAGGCTACGAGAGTTCAACAAGCAACGAATCTATCTGTGAGTTTCGAGGAGCTCCAGTTACGATAGAGTTAGAGCCTTCGATTTTGAAGATAATCCGGAAGAGCCCGTCTTTCCGATTCGGGAGGAGACACCGGCAAGTTCAACACTAGATTCGAAGAAATTACGAAGTCAACTTAAGAAGTGGAAAAGTTCTACCTCCAAGAATGGGTCCAAAAGACAAAGGAAAGCGGGTGGTTGTTCAAGAAGAACCAACCCCGGCGGAAGAAATACCCATTCGAGAAGAAGCCGAGACGCATGAGAACAAAGTGGACTACAACGTGCTAGCCCATCTTAGGAAACTACCGCCAAGCCGAGCATTTACGATGCTCTCATCTTATCAAAGGAGATGAGAGAAGCTCGATCAAGGCCTTACTTGATCCGAAATTTGCTTAACTCAAATGGCCGGAGATTTTTTAGATGAGGTTTGCTCGTTAAAGGAACGACGAGGCGTTACCTTCACGGACAATGACCTACTACTCGGGACGGCGAGATCACAACCGACCGTTGTACATTTCGATTACAATTGGGAAGTTTGCGCTCTCCGAGTATTGGTGGATCCAGGAGCATCAATCAATATAATGAGTCTTCGAACACTAGCATACTTGGAAATTGATGCTCGCGAGCTCGAAGCGGACAAAATGTTATTAAGAGGATTCAACCGGAAAGGAGAAAGAGCCCTCGGGTCAATAACGTTACCGATAAAGACCGGTGACTTAGCAAAGACAACCGCAAAATTTCATATAATCGATTCGAAACGTCGTTCAACGCTCTACTCGGGCCGACCATGGATACATGAAAACGGGATGGTACCATCATCTCTGCACCAGTGCATCAAATACTACGATGGAGGGGAACAGTGCATCAAAGGCTACTTGCAACCATTCTCCGTACATGAGATTGGAATCCACGAAGACGCAGCTTATTATGCACCGCCAAAGAAAACGATCTTCTCCAGAGATACCGTAACAAAAGAAGCAAAGAAAGTTCAGGACAGCGAAGAACTTGAAGTTCTAGTCCAACAGTCACTCACCACTCCCTTCCGGCGAGATGGTGAAGGTTTCTCCACAACTCGCATCCGAGGTCGAGGCCGGGGACGAGGCCGTGGTAGAGACGTTAGGACAGTTGGACAAAGGAAACCAGCCATCAATGTTGATTGGGAAGATAGTTCTGAAGAAGAAAAAGAAATCAAACAAGAAGCAACAACAATAAGTCAGAAGAAGCCGCAATTCAAGATCTCTCTCGAAGATGAGAAGAACGAAGACTACAAATCAATGTACGAGAAGATTAACCACTACGTACATACTATGACCCTAACCCCGATCCATTCTAATAAGATCGAGGGTATGGTGGTCAAAGAGGTACATAGCGGCGGTGCAAAGCCGATCAAATTCTACCGTGGTGCTTCTTCCTCCAAAAGCTGAAAATAATGTACAATTTGAAGATGTCACTTCATCGGAATTAATGGAATTACCTTTTGAGTGGTACTCTCCCGTGTTCAAAATTTAATTCAACGTGGTTTCTTACCTCGACAATGGACAAAAGGCCAATCACAACATTTTGAAAAATTATGGAATAACTCCGGTCGTCCACCCAATTCAAAGCATGGACTCGGATTCGGCACAGTAGGGTCAGTTGACGATACTGAATTTTGCTTGGTTGTCACTTGCAAGTCCAATGAAAGCTGCATGGAAACTACAGACGAACTCGAAGATTTACAAATTGGAGACGCTCCACCAGAATTCGAAGAAGAAATTAAATCCACAATAGATGAGTTAACGGAAGTTAACTTAGGTACTAGCGAAGAGCCTAGACCTACATTTGTTAGCTCCTTACTCAACAGAGAAGACTCCGAAGAAATAATCAAATTATTAATGGAATTTAAAGACTGTTTTGCTTGGAGCTATGATGAGATGCCAGGATTAGCTCTAGAGGTCGCAGTCCATAAGCTAGGAGTGGATCCTACTTCTGTCCCAGTCAGACAAGGTCCCCGAAGAATGCGTCTAGAAATCGAACAACAAGTCATAGTCGAAGTTAAAAAGCTAATAGACGCCAAATTTGTCCGTGAAGAACAATACCCGACTTGGCTAGCTAATGTGGTGCCAGTCAGAAAGAAGAATGGTCAAATCAGAATTTGTGTAGACTTCAGAGATTTAAACAAGGCATGTCCGAAGGATGAATTCCCTCTACCGATCCCAGAATTAATGATCGACATTGCTTCAACACATGAAATATTCTCGTTCATGGATGGATCTTCGGGATACAACCGGATAAAAATGGCTCCAGAAGATGAAAAGCTTACGAGCATTCGAACGCCGATCGGAGTATTTTGCTACACGGTGATGCCATTCGGATCGAAGAACGCAGGAGCAACCTACCAAAGAGCAATGACAAGAATTTTTGATGATTTCATCCACAATCAAGTCGAATGCTACGTGGACGATGTGGTCATCAAAAGCAAAGTAAAGGACAACCACCGTATGATTTGAGAATTGTTTTCGAACGATTAAGACAATTTAACCTTAAGATGAATCCCTTAAAATGCGCCTTCGGCGTCACCTCCGGGAAATTCTTAGAATTCGTTGTCCGACATCGTGGAATTGAAATCGACCGGAGAAGATTAAAGCTATCTTAGAAATGCCGCCTCCCAAAACCTTAAAACAACTACGATCTTTTCAAGGGAAGCCGGCATATCTTCGACGCTTTATCTCAAACCCGTCGAGTAGGTGTCGGCCTTTCTCGGCACTAGTTAAAAAGGACGCCAAATTTATTTGGGAAGGGAAATGCCGAAGGCCTTCGAGGACATTAAACAATATTTAATGACACCTCCTGTCTTAGCAGCCCCGGTCTCGGTTAGACCGCTGATACTTTACACCGCGGCTCCAGACGACTCTCTCGGAGCCCTGTTAGCCTGAGTCAATGATGAGGGTAAAGAAAATGCTCTTTACTACTTAAGCCGTCGTTTACTTCCGATGGAAGTAAGGTATCCCACAATTGAAAAGCATTGTTTAGCCCTAATCTTCGCCGCTCAAAAGCTCAGGCACTACATGCTTTCTTATAAGGTCAACCTGATCTCGAAGTTTAATCCATTGCAATACTTGATGACTCGTCCAACACTTTCCGGCAGACTTGCCAGATGGACAATGATATTATTGCAATTCGATATAACTTTCGTGCCTCTGCGTGCCGTAAAGGGACAAGTCTTAGCAGACTTCCTCGCAACACACCCTTTGCCGGCCGAATCTCCTCTCAATGATGATTTGCCAGATGAACAAATAATGAACCTAGAAGACCTTGATGATCGACGTTGGGAATTATATTTCGACGGAGCATCTTCGAGCACACAAAGGCGAAGAATCGCAAGTGATAGTGCCCTGTGAAGGCGAGAATCGGGCTAATCTTTATAACACCGGAGCGGGGGATGTTAAGATACTCCTACCACTTGACGTAACCGTGTACAAACAATGAAGCAGAATACGAAGCCCTCATAACGGGACTCGGAATTAACTATTCAAATGGGGATCACGGACATCGGCATCTACGGGGATTCACGGTTAATCATTCAGCGAGATCGTCGGACAATACGGAATTTTTAAACCAAGACTCAAACAATACTTCCGAGTATGCCATACATCTGTTGGAACGATTCCAAATGTGACAATCTACAAAATTCCCGAAAAGAGAATGCTTTAGCGAGATGCTTTAGCCCGTCTCGCAAAAGAATTTGCTCGTTTGCAAGATGAATCGATGGAAGTGTCGGTTCACGGACGTCGAGTCCTATCACGACTCGACATAGACACAATACACAAATCGGAAAAGGAAGAAGAATCGGTTGCAACGGTGACGGAAAACACGGGAGATTGGCGACGGCCATTGATAGATTACACCGCAAACGGGAAAGCTACCGGACGATAGGTCGCTAGCCCATCGGATCAAGAAAAGAACTCTGTCTTACGCATTAATAAACAACACATTGTACAGAAGGTCTTTTGATCAAATGTGGCTAAGGTGCTTAAGCGGGTCCGAGGCCCATGAAATTCTTAAGGAGGTGCATTCAGGACTCTGTGGCACTCACCAGTCGGGTCTGAAGATGAAAATGAAAATTAAAAGACTAGGGTACTACTGGCCCTCGATGATGACCGACTGCATGAAAATCGCCAAGAGCCGTCACCAATGCCGAGTGCACGGAGTGATTCTACACCAACCTCCAAATGTGCTGCACCCGACAATTGCGTCGTGGCCATTTGAATGTTGGGGCACGGATATAGTGGGTCCGATAGAACCACCATCTTCAAAAGGACATCGCTTCATTCTTGCGGCTACGGATTACTTTTCCGAGTGGGCGAGGCGGTTTCACTTAGAGAAGTGAAAGCACACCACGTGCTACGGTTTTCAAGAACCAAGTTGTCTACCGTTTCGGAGTGCCGCGTAGAATTATCTCGGATAATGGGTCGGCATTCGAAGCACACAAATCAACAATTTTGTCGGGAGACACGAAATCGATCGGCGATACTCAACAATTTACTACCCAAGAGCAAACGGCCTCGCCGAGGCTTTTAATAAAACTCTCGTTCAAATCTTAAAGAAAACCTTGGACGATAATAAGAGAAATTGGCACGAGAAATTGTTAGAAGCCTTATGGGCCTACCGGACAACCTTCGAACTCCTACTCGAGCTACACCTTACACTCGGTGTATGGGTTCGAGGCGATGTTACCTTTAGAGGTTCGGCTTCCTTCACTCGAATTGCGAGTTGCAAACAAGATCACGACGAAGAAAACGCCGATTACGACTCGAAGAATTAGAAAGCTTGGAAGGGAAAAGACTTGCGGCGCAACGAATTTAGAACTATACAAAGCTAAGATGGTTCAAGCCCATGACAAACTGGTCCGCCCAAGAACCTTCAAAGTTGGTGACTTAGTTCTTGTTCTCAAGAGACCTATTCTTGCACACCGCAAGATAGGAGGAAAATTTGAACCCACTTGGGAAGGACCGTTTGTGGTTGAAGCAGTATACTCAGGAGGTTCCTACCGCCAGTGAATTGCCGGGGAGAACGACATATGCTTCCGATCAACGGACGATACTTGAAAAAGTATTACGTTACTCGATGTTTCGAAGGAATGAATTCTTCATCCCTAAGAAACATGGGCGAAGTAATTACTTATGATTGGGTCCGAACCCAAAAATAATAAAATGTGCTAAGATAAATAAAATCATGATAATAAAGTTTTCCTTGTTTTCCTTTCCAAATCAAAATCTCTTCCCTGATCTTATCCTACTTCATTCCTGTTAAATTTAAAAAAAAAAATATACAAGAAGTAATAAAAAATGTCTTTAATAAACATTTTCTTAATGTTCTTGTTCTTAGTACAGCCCCTGATCCTTTTCCTTGTCTTTTCGCAGGGAAATGTCGAACGGGCGGTTGGTCTTGAACTTTAAGAATAGTGTAAGCCTTGCACTCGATGAAAAGAGGGTGAAAGATGGAGCGATAATCGAGATTGACTCGGACTTCGCACCAGCAGGCCTACAGTACGAGGAAAGTGATTGGGTCCCAGTTAACCGAGAAGAACTACCCGGGCAGACAGTGATGAAAGTGGGTGGCCCAAGCCACCAATCTAACAACAAGAAAAGAAAAGCAAACACCGAAGAAGATAAGAAAATGAAGTCCGTAGTCGCTACAGCGGAGGGAAGGCTTGTCAGTGCCGCGCCCACAGAGATTCAAGAAGTGCGGAGAGCTACTCTCACAGCCACGCAACGAAGAAATAAGAATCGCCGTATCCGTAAGATGTTGACAAAACTAGTCGCGGACCGAGCACGACGAGACAATTGCTAATGCCGGCACACACATTTCAAGGACACCGGTTCACTAGGAACTCGAAGAAAGGAGGCCGGCTCCTAGGATAACGAAAGAACTAGGGAAATCTCCGGAAGATCGAAGAAAGAAGGCTACCACGCCACCGGATAGAACCACCAATAATGCATGACCTTGTTGCGAAGCAACCCCGGGGATGACCCGACGGGCATCATCCCTGAGGAGCCGAGGTATGCAGGGGAATGTGAAGGGATTGAACCATATATCCCACAATATGTCACAAGGCCTCGCCATCTGCAGATCATTCCGGAATACAAGCTGGAGAGAATGCAGAATGTTGAATAGAAAACTTTTAAATACTTCGAGAGAATTAAAGGAAGAAGGATCAACATACTAGAGGGCCTCGAGCTACATACCGACGTATTCTCAGAGTATGAACAATAGCAAATCGTGGATTGTATCCGGGATTTGAAAAGAATGGGCCGAGCAGGCCGCCTGAGGGAAAACACATACTCGGAACCCCGGAGATGGATGCAAGGGAAAGGAAGAATCACAATACAATGCGGATGCTTGCTACAACTTTTCCGAAGACGAAGGGAAACCCACCGGGGATACTCCGTCATGGGCAAGTAGATCCGATGCCATTAGTCATCGGGAGAATGGTAAAAAGATTGATAACATGGAGGGTACTGCCGATGGATTGCATACCCAATAGCCGCATTATCAACATCTACAAACAGGGTGACTGCATACCCCCACATATAGATCACCACGACTTCGTCGGACCTTCCGCACAATCTCTTTCTTGAATGAGTGTGACATCATGTTCGGATCCGACCTCCGGATAGCGAGCTCAGGTGAGTTCCGAGGGCCGGTAAGATACCTTTACCGGTGGGTTCCGTCATGATATCGAAGGGCAACGGAGCGAGATATCGCTAAGCATTGCATACCAAGAGTGCCGATGGAGCGGATCTCGGTTACTTTCGGGAGAATGGACGACGACAAGATACCTTACCATTTCCAACCGGACCCGGAGGTAGAGAACCTCCGGCCTTACGAGCTCGTGAGTTACATGGGAAATATCACACCTCCAACGTACATCCAGCCAAGCATCCTTGCCAAGGATGGCTTGGAAGGTGATGTTATTAACCATGTACCCCACTATTCGGACATGGATTTTTTGACAAATGCTTCTTTTGATGGACCAACAAAGATCATACACGATCCGTTTTGAGTCTACATGGATTGTATGAAATGTATTCCGGATCGAGTTGTATGATGTATTTTCAACATGATTGGAATGAAAGTGACCATGTCACGTTTTTCGCCTTCACCTCTTTTGTGCAAATTGATTGGGAAACGCCATTAAAGTTAAATGAACTTCGAACAAAGAACAGTAAAAGAAATAAAGAAAGAAGAATAAAAGAAAACTTTCCTAAAAAAAAATCTTAAAAAATGACAAACACCAAATTCACATGAACATTAAATAAACGATAAAATAAAATTTGAACCATTAAAAGATAAACGAAATCAACACAAATCTCAAATTCCATCCTTCCAAATTTCAAATCAAATTTCAAATTCAATCTTTCCAAATTCCGAATCAGATTTCAATCTTTTCAAATCACAAATCAAATTCTCAATCAAATTCTGAATCCACACCCGATCAAGTTTCAAATTTGATCTTCCAAATTTCAAATCAAATCTTAAATCAAATTTCAATCGAGTTCAAACTCATCCTTCCAAATCTCAAATTCAATCTTTCCAGATTTCAAGTCTCAATCAAATTCAATTTCTTCCAAATCTCGAATAAAATATCAATACATCAAATTCAAACCTTTGGGTCGAGGATTTTACATCCAAGACTGCACAGCTTTAGGATTCTTTCCTATTGCACTGAAATACATCAAATTCAACCTTTTGGGTCGAGGATTTTATATCCAAGAATGCACTGCTTTAGGATTCTTTTCCTATTGCACTGAAATATATCAAATTCAAACTTTTGGGTCGAGGATTTTACATCCAAGACTGCACTGCTTTAGGATTCTTTTCCTATTGCACTGAAATACATCAAATTCAAACTTTTGGGTTGAGGATTTTACATCCAAGACCGCATTGCTTTAGGATTCTTTTCCTATTGCACTTGAAGTACATCAAATTCAACCTTTTGGGTCGAGGATTTTACATCCAAGACCGCATCGCTTTAGGATTCTTCCCTATTGCACTGAAATACATCAAATTCAAACTTTTGGGTCGAGGATTTTACATCCGAGACTGCATCGCTTTAGGATTCTTTCCTATTGCACTTGAAGTACATCAAATTCAACCTTTTGGGTCGAGGATTTTACATCCAAGACTGCACTCGCTTTAAGATTCTTTTCCTATTGCACTCGAAATACATCAAATTCAACCTTTTGGGTCGAGGATTTTACATCCAAGACTGCATCGCTTTAGGATTCTTTCCTATTACACCGAAGTACATCAAATTCAAACATTTTGGGTCGAGGATTTTACATCCAAGATCGCACTGCTTTAGGATTCTTTCCCTATTGCACTGAAATACATCAAATTCAAACTTTTGGGTCGAGGATTTTACATCCAAGACTGCACTGCTTTAGGATTCTTTTCCTATTGCACTGAAGTACATCAAATTCAACCTTTTGGGTCGAGGATTTTACATCCAGGATCGCACTTGCTTTAGGATTCTTCCCTATTGCTTCGAAATACATCAAATTCAAACTTTTGGGTCGAGGATTTAACATCCAAGATCGCACTCGCTTTAGGATTCTTTCCTATTGCACTGAAGTACATCAAATTCAACCTTTTTGGGTCGAGGATTTTATATCCAAGACCTGCATCGCTTTAGGATTCTTTTCTATTGCACTCGAAATACATCCAATGCAAACCTTTTGGGTCGAGGATTTTACATCCAAGACTTGCATTGCTTTAGGATTCTTTTCCTATTGCACTGAAATACATCAAAATCAAACTCTTGAGGTTAAGGATTTTACATCCAACACCGCATTACTCTGAGATCTCTTCTCATTGCAACGATTCAATCTAATCAATTCAAATTTTTTTCGAGGTTGAAGATGTTACATCTAAAACCTCAGAATTCCAATTTTCAATTCAAATCAAATCCTTCAAATTAATTTTGACAAACTCCAATCTAAATTGAAACTCCAAATTGAAATCTAAACTCACACATCAAAACTTAAATTGAAACAAAATAAAATCTAAATCGAAGTTCCCCAGGTCATGTGATTTGGGATTCACCTCCTTTTCCTTTCCCCAGCGAGAGTTCAGGAATCTCCGATTTCAGAGATATACTTGCTACTCCCTAGCAGAAATTCTTCTATTTCATCCTAAGTTTGTCACTTGGATGTTTGTGTTGGTTTTATTGATCGCTTCGGTCAACACCAATACGCGCGGTGTGCTCCGTCAGCTCACCACACCTATTGGGGGTCCATTTGTTGACCTCATTTTTGATGTGGTCTTCTCTTCTTCTCTTTAGTACTTAGGATCTAGCCTTAGGCTTTTCCTTTGACTATCTTAGAGGACTAGAATTGGGACCCACCCTTTAGAAATTCAAACCACTTCTTAACTCCTCGCAAACTCCACAAACTTGATTGTAGACCCCTAATCACCTAGAGGGTTGAAATCAAATGTGGAAGTTTAAAGGATGAGTTCCTATAGGACTCTTTGGCCTTAGGACTGCCCTGGGTGGCCTGGTCTGGTGAAGGGGCTGACTTACACACACACTACACTTCCACATACCTCCTAAAACCACACCCATACCTAACTTGACCTCCTGACTCATGTAGGTGATTCACATGGATGGTCCTTAACCCCTAAGCCCTTGGCTAAGAGGGTTAGGAACAACATAGTGAATGCCTCAAATGGGTCCCTTCATGGCTCATGTGGGCTTGATATGGCTTCATGGCTTAACCAAAATGATTTCTTTCCAATTAAATTCACCCGATCTTCGATTTCCCAAATTTTCGATTTTTGACCCGGGACCCTACACCCGCTTAACTTACCCAAAACCTGAAATTACCCGAATTTCTCAAAAATTTCCAAATTACCCAAAATTCTCCAAAATCATTCCCAAACATTTCCACATCACTTAAACTGATCATTCATACCCAAGAATACCAAAAATTCCAAGAAAACCTCCCAATACCCTCCAAATACCCAAAATACCCCTCTTGGCCAAAAAATCCAAAAATTCAGCAAATTCCTAAGAAATTCCAAAAAATCCCAAATATTCCCAGTTTCATTTTGTCCAATTACACCATGGGCCAATTTTGTCAATTTACCCTACTTTTGTCAAAACCCCAATTTGACCCATTTTAACCCTAAGTGAACCCGATGTCAAACCGAACCTACCCGATTGACCCCGATTTTGGTCCAATTCAGTTCTAAACTTCAATTCAACATTCCCAATACCAATCTAGACAAAATCCAAGTCCAATTTGATTGACATTTGGATCCAATCTCACTTTTGGCCTTAAAGCCCAATTTGGACCCATGACCCAAACCTAACCCAAACTCACCCAATTCAATTCCAATTAACCCCAAATCTTTTCTAAATCTCCCTTAACATTCCCACAAGCAAAACACTAACATGATTTGTCCAAAATTTTGACCCAAACCCCACTCAAATTCAACCCAAGGCTAAAGGGCCCATTTTTGACCTAAGCCCAAACCTAACCCAAATGAGCCCAAACCCCAAAATCAAAGCCCAACCAAAGCCAAAACCTCTTTGGAACACTCCCATAAACATTTCTCAACATTGATTTTACATCAATTTCAACCCTAGCCCAACATTAGCCCAACTTGGCCCACTTGGACCCATATAGGCCCACTTACCAAATAAACCCAAATTCGAACCAATTCAACTCCAAATCACACCAAATTGACTCCAAGCCCTTCATGGAACATCCCTAAACCAATTATGACATTTATTTGACAAAATTCTTCACAAAATTTTTATCCAAATGCCCATCCTAAAATCAAAAGCCCATTTCCCTTAAACTTTCCTAAAAGCCCACTTCACCACATCCAAAGGCCCAAAATCTACCCTAAAGCCCACATGACATCTCCATTTGTCATCCACTTAATTAAATCCATTACCTAAGTCCTAAATTCACCATCAAATTATTCCAAATCAAGTTTCATACAAATTTCCATCAAATTACCAAAAATTCTTAAAACCCATTTTCATGAAATTGACCGAAGCTTTTCCCAAGCCAAATGGAGCCAAGGATGAGCCATTCACGAAGCCATATGAAGCCATGAAAGTTTGGCATGTGACCATGCCATTAATGGCAAAAGGAGGAGGTCCTTTAACCATCTCCTAAAAGTCATTAGCCTTAAGCATGTCTCCCCTTAACCAAGATTTAATCCAAATATTCTTGGATAAGGACATCACCACCTCTTGACCAGCTAGCCTAACTGATCTTCTCCGCCCAAGACCAGCCATGGGGAGGTGAACCCAACCCAAACCAATGGGTTGACCAATTTCAAGCCAAAATGACCCCTTCCCCATTCCATTTTAATTCAAACACTTTACACATGTCCAAGCCCAATTGACTTCACCATTGCCAAGCCCTGACCTCCCTGGTCGAGATGGTGACCCATGCTCGCTCGGCCAGCCGCTCGGATCGCCGGAAAACACCACACCCGAGAGCATCATGTGAGCCCGAGCTTGGAATTCTCACTCGCTGAGTTGCCCCATGCCCAATGGCCACCATGATCGTTCTTCTCCTCACCGAGCATGGTGATCCCATGCCTCGACTTCCCCGGGAGGCCCTCCACCCTCTCCTATTTAAACTCCACCCCTCTCGGCCATGAGAAGAGCCGAGCACAGAACCTTGCCGAAACTGCGCCAAAATTGTTCCGGACCCTTCTCCACCCTTAGAGCAATTGATCCCCGAGTGTCGATTTGCCCTAATCCCCACTGATAAAATCAAATTTCCCAACCGAAATTCCACCCAAAACCGGGACACTTCTCCACGGTGAGCCAATTCCCAAATTGATTGGTTCTACACCTTCACTGGACCAAGGGAAGGTGTCCACCGACAAAAGCCCCATCTCCGGAGCCACCCGGTTGCTCCGGCCTCCAAGCTTTGTGATCGGGCTTGGTCGAAATCACATACGGACAATTCACCGGACCGGGAGACTTCATCCGGAGCTTGCTGGGATCCAATCGAAGGTGCAACAACTCTCGGATTGAAGCCGCACTTCTCCGAGCAAAGGTATGAGCTAATTTTTCATCCCGAGCTTCTAGAGATTCTCCATTTCAAATGCCTTAATTTCAATGCATGTTAACCGTATAGATGTGTTCGTCTCTTCAAGACGAATCCATAGAGCATAAGAACATAAAAATCCATTGAGTATCGAGTGAGATCTTAGGGATTTAGTGTGGACGGCTCTCGGGTGAGAACACTTGGGGACGATGAACGGATGCCGTCCATTCAATACACGCGCGGAAGAACGGCTCAGATGGCGTCGGACCAGGAGACGGTACGAGAACCGCGGGGCCCGGCTGCTGACTCAGGTGGCGGCGTCGAATGGGAGCGCGACGCGTGTGCGTTCGGAGCTGCCGAGGTTGACGCGGCGCCACGTGGATAAATAGAAAATTAGGGTATTTTTCTATTTATTTAATTCCCTAAACTTCAAAAATTCATATCTCTGTGTAGAAAAATCAGAAAAATAAAATAAAAATACCCTCTTGCTCAGTGAACAGAGGAGAATAATGTAGAAAAGAAATCATTTAATTTCATCAAGTATTTTATTTTTTATAATTTATTTACTCTCTTCATTATTTTAATTCTCCATGCATGTATACAATTCACCAAGGCATGAGACCATAGGGCTTTTGAAGCCTCTAAATTTGGGAACATTCCCTGAATTTTCCAAAGTCAGAGGCCATCCCTATGAAAAGTTATTGATTTTTCAAATTCGAGTTACTCGTTTTGAGTATTTTAATTCCAATAAATAGCATGTTGTGAAATAAATTCTAGGAAAATTTGGTGATGTTCCTTATGACCAGAGAACCACTAGGAAAAATAGGTTTTGACTTAGTTCATTTAAAACAACCCTAATTGGCTTAAACACCCAAAATAGGTCTTTATTTAATTAGAGTTAACCAGGCATCAAATTGACTTGAAATCAATTCTCCACTGAGCTTTAGGATCAGAGGAATCTACCATAAAAGTTTGAGGTCAATTGGACTTGGTTAGCCCTATTAATTGGGTTGATTAAGCCACTTAGCCATTTTAAACTTTAAAAATTCATAACTTTTAAAATACCTTTCTAAAATTCACCAAATTGGTTTTGAAGCCTCTCTGATATCAGGGGAACCTAAGAAAATTAAAATTTCAATTTTCTAAAAAAGTTGATTTTTAATAATATTTTAATATTTTTAATAATTAAAAAATAATAAAAATCACAAAAATAATAAAATTCACCAAAATGTCACATTTTGATTTTTAATCACATAGGAATAAATCCCACATTTTTCTTAGGTCTATTTAGTGAGATATTAAATTTTAAAGCTTTAAGGTAATTTTAAAATTAAAAAAAATGTATTTTCTAGCATTTTCACTAAAATAATTATAATAAATCATAGAAAAATCAGAAAATTATAAAATTTGCTTCTCTGATTTCCTTGATATCAGAGAGATTTTTGAAAAATATAAAATTCATTTTTCAACATTTATTTTATTTTTAAATTAATTAACACTCCAAAACTTAAAATAATTATAATAAAAATAATATAATTCAAAAAATCACCAAAATTGGTCCAAGTGGTCCTCTAGTCATTAGGAATGTCCCCTAATTTTCTTAAGGACAGAAACTTTCCCTTGGTCATGTTATTAAATTTTCCTTGAAAATCTCTATTTTCTACCAAAAATAATTATATAAATAAATTAAATACAGAAAAATCACATTTTCTCCTCACATGTCTTTATTGACATATGAGTGAAGTCACATAAAAATTTCAAATTCATTGGAGTTCAATTTAGTGAGTTATGAAATTATTAAGCTTAAAGGGTAAAGTGGTAATTAAATTTTTTAACCCTTAATTAAAACTTTAGGTTTAATAAAAAATTAACAAGTAAAATATTTGATCCTAATCTGATTTGGATGATTGAAATTTAAATGATTAAAGGGTAGAAACCCATTAAGCAATTTTAAAATGATTAAACTTTAATTAAATAATGGATTAAATTTGGAAGAATAATAAAATTGGAATTATTAAAATAGGGATATTATTAGGAAGAGATTTATTCTTTAATTTAAAAATCCCTAAATTAGTTATCTCATTAATATTCAATTCTTAATTAAAATGATAACTCAAATTTAAAATATTAAAAGACTTAATCAATATACTAAAATTAAATTATTAAACTCTTTTAAAAATTTCAATTAAAATTAAAAAATTAAATTAAATTAAATTAAACAAATTAAATTAAATAAATTAAATTAAATTAAATTAATTAAATTAAATTAAATTAAATTAAATTAAAGATTAAATTAAATTAAATTAAATCAAATTAAATTAAATTAAATAAATTAAAATAAAATAAAATAAATTAAATTAAATTAAATTAAATTAAATTAAATTAAATTAAATTAAATCAAATTAAATTAAATTAAATTAAATTAAATCAAATTAAATTAAAACTAAATCAAATCAAATTAATTTAATGTAACATCGAAATCAAACTAAATTGAATTAATTTAAATTAAATTAAAATTAAAACTCAATTAAATTAAGTTAAATTAAATAAAATTAAATCAAATCAAATCAAATTAAATTAAATTAAATTAAATTGTATTAAATATAACATCACCTAAAACAGAAAGAAATTAAATATAAAGCAACTTGAACACTATTCCAAATTTAAACCCATTAACTTAAATCAAACCATCTGAACACCAATTTACCCTCAAATGCTTTGGTCATCATAACCCCTAAATAGAACATTAAATGAAATGTTACTTCACTCATAGGATATTCAAATGTCCTAATTCACTCGAAGCAAGTTAACAAAACTTGAATTCCCGGACGATTAATTCATTTGTATAATTAAATTCATTTGGACTTAAAACAATCCTAGAAAATATTGAAAAGATGTTTAAGATTTGTCTTAAGCACTTCCTCGATATGATGGGATGTTCATAAGAACAATTGGACTTAATTGTTCTTTGATGAAGAAAATCGTCCTTAAACCAAAACACAAAGAACCTAGACGTCATAGGAGATGACTAGGTATAGGATTAGGAATTTGGTAGAAAACCATAACCCTTCCCTTAGCTTTACCTAGGAACTTGCTTAAATATTCTAATTGTGTTTTAAGTGCAGCTTGGGATGACGGGAAGACCCTCCGGGTACGCTTTTATTTTATTGCAATCTACTTTCTTGCAATTTACATTATTGCAATTTACTTAACCGCATTGCACTTACTTTTCTTGTATGATAAACAAGCTGTTGCATGAAAACTCACACCTCTAGGATAGACCCTAAAACCGAAACCAAAACTAAGTTAAAAGTCATTGCAAGATAAAATTCACCGCCACAACATTTCAAAATATAAAACAACTCAAAATTTAATCACGAAACGAGAACACAAAACTACAATTACAATTAAATTAAAACGTCTCGTTGGATGATCGAGAATACCTCGGATTATGTAACCTACGTGTTGCTAACGGGATTTCACACGGTCTAAATGAAAGTGTGGAACTCATTCAGTTGAGTTTAGCAAATTCATCTGGACTAAGTGAATCCGATAAAAATAATGATGCCGGAAGGATGGAACCGTGGGATCTTAACCGGTGCCGTTATAATCAACTTTAAGATTTGTTTTAATCAAAACACAAAAAAAAACACTTGGAAAATTAAGACTTCTCTAAACCAAAACACTTTTCTCATCTCACGATTTATGATTTCTAAAACTAAACCTCTGCAACAAAAAGGAGCTCGGAGCATGGTGGGCGGCACGGCCATCGTCGTCGACAAAACTTGAATCCACATCAGCAAAACTTTCCTAGAACTAAACAACCAAACCATAGGACCTCGAGGTAGTTTTCCTAGTGCAACATAAATCCTCAACTCTTCGTTAGGCATTTGCATTGCAAATTAAGCCCTAACCGGTCTTAGGATTCCGAGGTAGTCGTCTGATACGACATAAACCCTCACATCTTCGAAGGCTATTTGTATGATTCTATCATATAAATATAAGTCCTAATTAATTAAAATTGACAAAATCAAAACATTTAAATAAACATTAGGATTTTCCTAAATTTAAGCCAAATAATAGGATAGTCGGGAAATTACCGAAGTTCACTTCGAATACGTGATTTCTCCGACTTTTCTTCCTTTGGATTCACAAAACAAAATGTTCCAAGTTTGATCCATTCCCTATTGAAATTCCAAAATTCAATCCCTTGAAAACTTAAACTTTGAAATCCTTGAGAGCGGAATTATTGATTATTATCGAGAGTTTTCTTAGGTGATTCCCATCACTTAAGATGTAATTAACTATAGGGGCTTGCCCTTATAGGGAATTTTAAAGAACCCGAGTAATATAAACCCTGTTTAATGTTTTCATATTAAGCGGGGAATTTTGTCGGCTTATAAAATTGATTCGCGGACCAAGCCGATGTCACAAATCTTCTAGTTTATTTAATCGAGCCCCACCGTCAAGCAGTGTGTCTATCCTTAGGGATAGATACACGGTTTGTGGTGCGGTGCTCGTTTATATAAACTATTTGGGATATGAGATCGGTTTAGTCTCATATCTTAAAACCTTCAATTTTGAAATTATTTTCAAAATCAAATACTACTTTTAAAATTATTTATTTTAATTAAATTAAAAATTCACCGACAGATTTCTGTTAGGTGACCCCTCTTCAAAATAAAACACAACCTAAAAATATGCCGACACAGTGCAGGTAAGTAAATAAATTACAATAAAAAAAAGCCGTACCTGGAGGGTCTTCTCATCATTTCCAAGCTGCACTTAAAACACATGTTAAGGCGTTTATATATTTGCAACAAGTACCTAGGTGAAGCTAAGGAAAGGTTCTGGTTGTCCACCATAATCCTAATCCTATTGCTAGTCAAACGCTATGACATTTAGGTTCTTTTATTTTTGTAGATGATTTTCTTCACCAAAGAACAATTAAGTTCGATTGTCTTTCTAAAACACCCCATCATATTGAGGAAGTGTTTTGGACGAGTCCTAAAGATCTTTTCAATATTTTTGGGATTATTTTGAGTCCAAATGAGTTTTACTGTATTGGTGAATTGATCATCCAAAAATTTAGTTTAGTTTACCTCTTGCTCAGTGAATTAGGATGTTTGATTATCCTATGAGTAAAGTGACATTTCACTTGATGCACCATTTAAGAGTTATAATAATGAAAGCCTTTAGGGGGCAAATCAGTTTGTTAAAGAATTTAACCGCTTTGATTAAAGTTGAATTGATGATTTGGGATGATTTAATTTAGTTTTAAAATTCAAGTTGATTTTCTCTTAAGTGTTTTAAATTGTTTGATTTGAAAGAGGTGTTTAGATTATTCAATTTAATTAAACTTTTAAAGATTTAAATTTAATTTGACTTAATTGTAACACTTTGGGTCAATTTTAATTGGTTTGATTTTTTATGTTTTTAATTATGAATTGTCTTAAGGTTGATTTTCTTTAAAATTTCAAATTTGTTTTAGATTTGTTTTTTGAGTGATTTTAAATTAATTTTAATATTTTAAATTTATTTCAGTTTAATTATCAAATCACTTAATATTTTAAGATTTTAATTTAATTAAGGTTTATTTTCCTTTTAATTATTATTTATTAATTTCGATTATCATTTTTGAGTTTGATTAAGAGTTGAATATTATTAAAGTGATTCATTTAGGGATTTTAAATTAAAAATTGATATCTTCTTAAATCATATTCCTAATCTTAATAATCTAAATTTTAACTTATTCTTCCAAAATTAAAATTGTTTAATTAATTAAAATTTACTTTAAATATTTTCTAGATGATTAATGGGTTTCTACCCCTTAATTCCCTAGGTTTCAATCATTTAGTGAAATTTTAAAATCTGATATTTTACCCTCCCCTTGATTAAACCTAAATATTAATTAGGGGTAAAATTCTTTAATTACCATTATGTCCTTTTAAGCATGTTCATTTCATAACTCATCAAATTAAGCTCAAATGAACTTAAAATTTTTATCTTACTTCACTCACATGTCAGTTAAGACATTAGAGGAGAAAATGTGATTTTTTTGAATTTAATTTAATTTATATATTTATTTTTATGAAAAATATGGGTTTTCAATAAAAAATCAACAACATGACTGATCGCTGAAAAATTTATTAAGAAATTCATACCTATTTTTTATGAAATTGCACTTTAAAGAAGGGTATTTTCTTTATTTTATTGCAGGAATGAAGAATTTAGGTGAGAAAAAGCAAAAATCATAAAAAGGAGCGAATTTGGAGCAAAATCATGCAAACTCGATCTCACATCCCAAATAGTTTATATAAACGAATACCACACCACAAACCGTGTATCTATCCCTATGATAGATACACTCGTCGATCTATGGGGGCTCGATTAAACAAACTAGAAGATTCGTGACATCCGTTCGTCCGCGAACCAATTTTATAAGCCGATTAGAAGTTTCCCTCGCTTAATATGAAAACATTAAACAAAGGTTTATATTACTTCCGGGTTCTTTAAAATTCCCTATAAGGGCAAGCCCCTATAGTTAATTACATCTTAAGTGACGGAATCACTCTAAGAAAACTCTCGATAATAATCAATGATTCTCGCTCTCAAGAATTTCAAAGTTTAAGGTTTTCAAAGATCAATTTTGGAATTTCAATGTGGAATGGATCAAATTTTCGGAACATTTTGTTTTGTGAATCCAAAGGAAGAGAGGTAGGAGAAATCACCGATTCGAAGTGAACTTCGATAATTTCCCGACTATCCTATTGTTTCGTCTTCGAATTTAGAAAGTCCTAATGTTTATTCGATATTTCAATCTCGCTAATTTCAATTAATTGTGGCTTATATTTGTATGATAAAATCAAACAAATAACCTAGAAAATGTGAGGGTTTATATCGTATCTGACGACTACCTCGGAATCCTAAGACCGGTTAGGGCTTAATTTGCAAATGCAAATGCCTAACGAAGAGTCGAGGATTTGCGTCGCACTAGGCAAGCTACCTCGAAATCCTATGGCTTGGTTATTTTAATTCTAAGAAATGCTTTAGTCGATGTAGACTCGGTGCTCGGCCGATGACGCATGGTCAGTGCCGCCCACCATGCTCCGAGCTCCTTGTCGTTGCGAGGTTTAGTTTTAGAAATCAGTAAATCGGGGATCGAGAGAAGTGTTTCGGCTTAGAGAAAATCTTAATTTCCAAGCGTTTTTTGTGTTTTAATTAAAACAAATCTTAAAGTCAATCATAACGACACCGGTTAAGCATCCCACTGTCCCATCCTTCCGCATCGTTATTTTTATCTGCATTCACTTAGATTCGTATGAATTTCCGCTTAAACTCAACCGAATGAGTTCCACACTTTCATTTGTATCTGGAAATCCCAGCAAGCAACACGTAGGTTACATCATCCGAGGTATTCCCGATCATCCAACAGACGTTTTAATTTAGTTGCAATCGTAGCTTTAGGTTCTGCTTGCGATTAAATTTCGAGTCGTTTTATCTTTCGAAATGTCGTAGCGGCTGAATTTTATCTTGCGAATGACTTTTAACTTAATTCTTGGTTTCGCTTCAGTGTGCATCCTAAAGGTGTGAGTTTTCATGCAACCGTTGTTTTATCATGCAAGAAAAGTAAAATGCATTCGCAATAAAGCAAATCGCAAGAAAGTAATCGCAAGAAAGTAAATTGCAAGAAAGTAAATCGTAATAAAATAAAAGCGTACCTTGATGGGTCTTCCCGTCATCCTAAGCCGCACTTAAAACACAATTAAGCATATTTAAACAAGTCTCCAGTAAAGCTAGGGAAAGGTTATATGCTCTACCAAATTCCTAATCCTATAACGTAGTCATCTCCTACGACGTCTGTGTTCTTTCGAGCTTAGTTTAAGGACGATTTTCTTCATCAAAGAATAATCAAATTCAATCGCTCTTAAAATATCCTATCATATCGAGGAAGTGCTTAAGAAGGATCTTAAACATCTTTTCAATATTTCTAGAATTATTTTAAGTCCAAACGAATTTAATTATATAAATGAATCGATCGTCCGAGGCTTTCAAGTCCTGTTAACTTCGCTTCAATGAATCTAGACATATTCGAATATCCTATGAGTAAAGTAACACTCCATTTAATGTTTCATTTGCAGAGTTACAATAATCAAAGCTTTCACGGTAAATTAGCATTCAAATGACTCGATTTAAGTTAAAGAGTTTAAATTTTGAATAGTTGTTCAAGTTGTTTTATATTTAATTTCTTTTATTGTCTTAAGTGATGTTATATTTAATTTAACTTAATTTAATTCAAGTTTTAATTTAGTTTAACATAATTCAATTTAATTTCGTGTTTAATTAATTTGATTTGATTTAACTTTAATTTAATTATTTAATTTAATTTAATTTAATTTTAATTATTTAATTTAATTTAATTTAATTGTTTAATTTAATTTAATTTAATTTTAATTTAATTTAATTTAATTTGTTTGATTTAATTTAATTTAATTTTAATTAATTTAATTTAATTGTTTAATTATTTAATTTAATTTAATTATTTAATTTAATTTAATTTTAATTAATTTAATTTAATTGTTTAATTTAATTTAATTTAATTATTAAATTTAATTTAATCTTAATTTAATTTATCTTTAATTTACTTTATTTTTAATTTTAATCGAAATTTCAAAAGAGTTTAATAATTTAATTAAGTCTTTTAACATTTTAAATATTGAATTATCATTTTAATTAAGAGTCGAATATTAGTCGATATAATTAATTTAGGGATTTTTTAAATTAAAGAAAGATAAAAAAATCTCTTCCTAATAAAGATCCCTTTATTTTAATAATTCCAATTTTATTATTCTTCCAAATTTAATCTATTATTTAATTAAAGTTTAATCATTTTAAAATTATTTAATGGGTTTCTACCCTTTAATTATTTAAATTTCAATCATCCAAATCAGATCAGATCAAATATTTTACTTGTTGATTTTTTATCGAACCTAAAGTTTTAATTAAGGATTAAAGATTTTAATTACCATTTTACCCTTTAAGCTTAATAATTTCATAACTCACTAAATCGAACTCAAACGAACTTGAAATTTTTATGTGATTTTACTCATATGTCAATAAAGATACTGAGAGTGAGTAAATGTGATTTTTCTGTATTTAATTTATTTATATAATTATTTTGGTGAAAATAGAGATTTTCAAGGAAAATTTGATAACATGACCATGGAAAAGTTTCTGTCCTTAAGAAAATTAGGGGACATTCCTAATGACTCAGAGAAGCACTTGGACCAATTTTGGTGATTTTTTGAATTATATTATTATTTATTATAATTATTTTGAGTTTTGGAGTGTTAATTAATTTAAAAATAAGATAAATGTTGAAAAATGGATTTTATATTTTTCAAAAATCTCTGATATTAAGGAAACCAGAGAAACAAATTTTGCAATTTTCTGATTTTTCTATGATTTATAATAATTATTTTAGTGAAAATGCTAGAAAATACATTTTTTTAATTTTAAAATTACCCTAGAATGCTTTAAAATTTAATATTCTCACTAAATGTATTCTAGGAAAAATGCGGGATTTGTTCCTAAGTGATTAAAATTCAAAATGTGACATTTTGGTGAATTTTATTATTTTTGTGATTTTTATTATTTTTTAATTATTAAAAATATTAAAATATTATTAAAAATCAACTTTTTAAAATTAAATTTTAATTTTCTTGGTTCTCCCCGATATCGCAGAGCGCTCCAAAACCACCTTGGCGAATTTTAAAAAAATATTTTAAAAGTTATGAATTTTTAAAGTTTAAAATGGCTAAGCGCTTAATCAACCCAATTAGTGGGGCTAACCAAGTCCAATCGACTTCAAATTTTTATGGCGGATTCCCTCTGATCCTAAAGGTCAGTGGAGAATTGATTTCAAGTCAATTTGATGCCTGGTTAACTCTAATTAATTAAAGACCTATTTTAGGTGTTTAAGCCAATTAGGGTTAATCTGAGTGAATTAACTCAAGTCCTATTTTTCCTGAGTTCTCTGGTCATAAGGAACATCACCAAATATTTCTAGAATTTATTTCACAACATGCTAATTTTTGGAATTAAAATACTCAAAACAGCAACATGCATTTGAAAAATAAATAACTTTTCACAGAGATGGCCTCTGACCTCGGAAAATTCAGGAATGTTCCCAAGTTCGCAGGCTTCAAAAGCCCTATGGTCTCATGCCATGGTGAATTGTATACATGCATGGAGAATTAAATGTATGCAGAGAGTAAATAAATCATAAAAAATAAAATACTTAATTAAATTAAATGATTTCTTTTCCACATTATTCTCCTCTCGTTCACCGAGCAAGAGGGTATTTTTATTTTATTTTTGTGATTTTTCTACACAAAGATATGGATTTTCGAAGTTTAGGGAATTAAATAAATAAGAAAATACCCTAATTTTCTATTTATCCACGCGGCGCCGCGTCAACCCCAGCAGCTCCGAAACGCCGCGTGTCGCGCTCCCATTCGACGCCGCCATCCGAGTCGCCGCCGGCCCCGCGGTCTCGTACCGTCTCCCCGGTCCGACGCAACCCGCGCCGTCCGTGCGCGCGTGTATCGAATGGACTCGCATCCGTTCATCGTCCCCAAGTGTTCTCACCCGAGAGCCGTCCACACTAAATCCCTAAGATCTCACTCGATTCTCAATGGATTTTCATGTTCTTATGCTCTATCGATTCGTCTTCAAGAGACGAACACATCTATACCGCTAACATGCATCGGAACTAAGGCATTCGAAACGGAGAATCTTCAAAAGCTCTGGATGAAGAGTTAGCTCATACCTTGGCTCGTAGAAGTGTGGCTTCAATCCGAGAGTTGTCGCACCTTCGATCGGGTCCCGCAGAAGCTCCGCATGAAGTCTCCCGGTCCGGTGAATCGCCTACGCTATGAAAGCGACCACACCCGATCACAAAGCTCTGGAGGCCGAGCAACCGGTGGCCTCGGAGATGGGGCTTACAGTGAAACTTCTCCTCTCGTCCAGTCGAAGGTGTAGGACCACCAATTCGAGGATCGGCTCACCGCGGCAAAGTGTCCCGAGCTTCAGGTGGAATTTCGCCGAGAAATCGGCTCCGTCGGCAGTGATTGTGGCAAATCGACACCTGGGATCAACTCGCTCTAAGGATGGTGAAGGGTTCTGGAACAATTTCGCAGCAGTTTCGGCAGGTTTGTGCTCGGCTCCCTTTGGCCGAGAGGGTGAGGGGTTTAAGTCAGAGAGGGCGGAAGGCCTCCTGTGGAGTTAGGGCTCGGGATCACTCGCTTCTGCGTGAGGAGAAGATCACCATGGTAGCCACTCTGGGACTGGGCAGCTCAAGAAGTGAGAATTTCAATGTCGGCTCACATGTGAACTTTCGGCCATGGTGTTTTCCGGACGGCCCGGTGGCCGGCCGGCCAGTATGGGTCACCCTCAAGGTCAGAGTCGGGTCGTGGCCGGAGGTTCAGCGCAATCAATCGCCATGGACACGTGTAAAGGCTTCGATCCAAAGCGGAATGGGCATGGCTGATTTGAACCTAAATGGGTCAACCCACCCATTCGGGCTAGGTGCACCACCCAAGGCCTGGTTTTGCCGAGGGAAAAGTGATTTGGCTCAAGATAATCGCAGAGGGTCAAGTCACCATCCAAGCACAATTGAAGCTTAAGCATGGTTTAAGCGGAAACATGGAAGTGGTTAATCACCTTTAGGAATTAAGGAAAGAGCCTCCTCCTTTTGCCCAAAATGGCATGGTGACATGTAAAGAGGCTCTCATGGCTTGCATATGGCTTATGCATGGCTCCATGGCTCCATTCGTTCGGGAAAAGTAAAGTCAATTTCATGGAAATCGATTTAAGGAAAATTTTGGTATTTAGGGGTGATTTGGCTACGAGGCTTCATTTGGAATAATTCAATGATGATTTTAGGACTTAGGTAATGGATTTAATTAAATGGATGACAAATGGAGATGTCATGTGGGCTTTAGTGGTAGATTTGGGCTTTTGAATTTCAAGGAAATGGGCTTTTAAGAAGGTTTAAGGGAAGCGGGCTTTTAAGTTTAAGGATGTGTTCATGGATGGGAATTTTTGTAGAAGTTTGGGCCAAATAGTTGTTGGTTTTGGTTTAGGGATGTTTCATGAATAATTTGAAATAGATTTAAGGTGGTTTGGGTTTGAATTGGGTCGAATTTTGGGTTTATTTCGTAAATGGGCCAATGTAGGTCAAATTAGGCTAACTTGGGCCAATGTTGGGCTAGGGTTGAAATTGATGTAAAATAAATGTTAAGAAATGTTTATGGGAGTGTTTCAAAGAGGTTTTGGCTCTGGTTGGGTTTTAATTTTGGGGTTCGGGCCTATTCGGGTTAGATTTGGGTTTAGGTCAAAATCGGGCTTTTTGATTTCGGGGTTGAATTCGAGTGGGGTTTGGGTCAAAATCTTGGGCAAATCATGTTAGTGTTTTGTTTATGAGGATGTTAAGGAAGGTTTAGAAAAGATTTGGGGTTAATTGAGTTGAATCGGGTGAGTTCGGGTTAAGTTCGGTCATGGGTCCAAATTCGGGCTTTAAGGCCCAAAGTGAAATCGATCCAAATGTCAATCAAATTGACTTGGATTTGGTCTAAATTGGTATCGGGAATGTTGAATTGAAGTTTAGAATCGAATTGACCAAAATCGGGGTCAATCGGGTATGTTTGGCTCGACATCGGGTCCACTTTCGGGTTAAAATCGGTCAATTCGGGGGTTTTCGACAAAAGTAGGTAAATCGACAAAATTGGCCCATGGTGTAGTTGGACAAAATGAAATTGGGAATATTTGGGATTTTCTGGAATTTTCTGGGAATTTTCTGAATTTTTGGATTTTTAGGCCAAGAAGGGTATTTTGGGTATTTGGAGGGTATCGGGGGGTTTTCTTGGAATTTTTGGTATTTTTGGGTATGGATGATCAATTTGAGTGATGTGGAGGTGTTTGGGATCGATTTTGGAAGATTTTAGGTAATTTGGAGATTTTGCAAAAATTCTGTAATTCAATGTTTGCGGTAGTTTAAGAGTGTAGTGGTCCCTGGGTCAAAAATCGAAAATTTGGGAAATTGAAGATCGGGTGAATTTGGGTGGGATGAAATCATTTTGGTTGAGCCATGAAGCCATTTCAAGCCCATACGAGCCATGAAAGGACTCATTCAGGCATTCATTATGTTGTTCCTAACCCTCTCAACATGCGGCTTAGGGGTTAAGGACCATCCATGCGAATCACCTACACGAGTCAGAGGTCAAGTCGGGTATGGGTGTGGTTTTAGGAAGTGTGTGGAAATGTAGTGTGTAAGTGTAGTGTATAAGTGTAATGTGTGTGTAAGTCGCCCCTTCACTCGCACTGAGCCACCCAGTAAGGGCCTCTAAGTGCCAAAGAGTCCTATAAGAACTCATCCTTTAAACTTCCATATTCCGATTTCAACCCTCTAGTGTGATTAGGGGTCTATAGCCAAGCTCGTGGAGTTTGCAGGAGTTTAGAAGTGGTTTGAATTTCTAAAAGGCGGGTCCCAATTCTAGTCCTCTAAGATAAGCCAAAGGAAAAGCCTAAGGCTAGATCCTAAGCACTAAAAAGAAGAAGGAAGACCTCATCAAAAATGAGGTCAACAAATGGACCTCAATAGTGTGTGGTGAGCCGACTGGAGCACACCGCGCGTATCGTGTGCTCGACCGAAGCGATCAACAAAACTAACACAGTATGTCCAAGCGACGAACTTGGAGACGAAGTGAAGAGTTTCGCCGGGAGTGTCAAGCATATCTCCTGAACCGGAGATTCTCGAACTCTCGCCTGTGGAAAGGAAAAGGAGGTAAATCCCAAATCACATGATCCGAGGGAATTTCGATTTAGATTTTATTTTGTTTCAATTTATGTTTTGATGTGCGAGTTTAAATTTTAGTTCGGAGTTTCAATTTAGATCAAGTTTCGTCAAAATTAATTCGAAGGATTCTGATTTGAAATGAAAATTAGATTTCGAGGTTTTAGATGTAACATCTCCAACCTCGAAAGAAAATCGAATCGATTAGATCGAATCGTTGCAATGAGAAGATATCTCGCAGCAAAGTGGTGTCGGATGTAAAATCCTTAACCTCAAGAGTTTGATTTTGATGTGATGTATTTCATTGCGATAGGAAAAGATCCTAAAGCAATGCAAGTCTCGAATGTAAAATCCTCGACCCAAAAGTTGAATTTCGATGTATTTCAAGGCAATAGAAGAGAATCCTAGCAAAGGCAGCCTTGATGTAAAATCCTGACTCAAAAATTTGAATTTCGATGTATTTCAACGGCACAGAAGAGAATCCTAGCAAAGGCAACTTTCGATGTAAAATCCTCGACTCAAAAGTTTGAATTTTGATGTATTTCAAAGGCAATAGAAGAGAATCCTAAAGCAAAGGTAGCCTTCGATGTAAAATCCTCGACCCAAAAGTTTTGAATTTTCGATGTATTTCAAAGGCACAGAAGAGAATCCTAAAGCAAGGCAGCTTCGATGTAAAATCCTCGACCCAAAAGTTTTGAATTTTCGATGTATTTCAAAGGCAATAGAAGAGAATCCTAGCAAAGGCAGCCTTGATGTAAAATCCTCGACCCAAAAGTTTTGAATTTCGATGTATTTCAAAGGCAACAGAAGAGAATCCTAAAGCAAAGGTAGCTTGATGTAAAATCCTCGACCCAAAAGTTTTGAATTTTGATGTATTTCAAAGGCAATAGAAAAGGATCCTAAAGCAAAGGCACTGATGTAAAATCCTCGACCTCAAAAGTTTTGAATTTCGATGTATTTCTAGAGGCAACAGAAAAGGATCCTAGCAAGGCGCACTGGATGTAAAATCCTCGACCTCAAGAGTTTTGAGTTTCGATGTATTTCAAAGGCAACAGAAAAGGATCCTAAAGCAAGAGGTACTGGATGTAAAATCCTCGACTCAAAAGTTCAATTCTCGATGTATTTCAAGGCAGATCTAGGAAGAGAATCCTAACAAAGGTATTGATGTAAAAATCCTCGAATCCAAAAGTTTCGAGTTCGAATTTGTAAGGATGAGTTTCGAACTCGATCGAAATTTGATTTAAGATTCGATTTGAATTGAAAGATCAAGTTTCAAACTCGATCGAGATCGATTTAGATTTTGATCGAGAATTCGATTTGGAATTTGTAAAGATGAAATTTGATTTGGAATTTGGAAGGATGGAATTTGATTAAGTTCGAAGGATGGAATTCGAGATTTGTGTTGATTTCGTTTTATCTTTTAATGGTTCAAATTTTATTTCGTTGTTTATTTAATGTCTCATGTGAACTTCGTGTTTGTCATTTTTCGCATTTTTTTTTTAGAAAGTTTTCTTTTATTCTCTTTTTTTTCTTTTCTCGTTCTTCTGTTCAAAGTTCATTTAACTTTAATGGCGTTTCCCAATCAATTTGCAGACAAAAGAGGTGAAGGCCAAAAACGCGACATGGTCACTTTCATTCCAATCATGTCAAAATACGTCGTACAACTCGATCTCGGAATATATTTCATACAATCCATGTAGACTCAAAACGGATCGCGTACGATCTTGGCTGATCCATCAAAAGCATCATCCGTCAAAAATCCATGTCCGATCAAGTTGAGGTACATGGTCAATAACATCACCTTCCAAGCCATCCTCGGCAAGGATGCCTACCGGATGTACATCGAGGTGTGATATTTCCCATGTAACTCGCAGCCTCGTAAGGCCGAGGTTCTCTAGCCTCCGGATCTGGCCGGAAATGGTAAGGTATTTCGTCGTCGTCCATCCTCCCGAAAGTAACCGAGATTCGCTCCACCGGCACCCCGGGTATGCAATGCTTTGCGATATCTCGCTCCGTTACCTCGCAGCATCATGACGGAACCCACCGGTAAAGGTATCTTTCATCGGCCTCGGAACTCACCCGGCCTCGCTATCCGGAGGTCGATCCGAACATGATGTTACACTCATTCAAGAAAGAGACCGTGCAGTAAAGGTCTCGACGAAGTCGCGATGATCAATATGTGGGGTATGCGCACACCCCGTTTGTAGATGTTGATAATGCAACGATTGGGTATGCAACCGGTCAAGTGCGCACTCCTCCATGTTATCAATCTTTTCACCATTCTCTTCGATAACTAATGGCATCGGATCTACTCGCCTATGACGAAGTATCCCCGGTGGGTTTCCCTTCCCGTCTTCGAAGAAAGTCAGAAGCAAAGATCCGCATCAGTATCGTGATTCTTCCTTTCCCCCGGCATCCATCTCCGGGTTCCGAGTATGTGTTTTCCTCGTGCGGCTCGGCTTCGCCCATTCTTTTCGCATCCCTGACATGTATCCACAATTTGCTCGTTGTTCATACTCCGAGAATACGTCGGCGTGTGTAGCTCGAGGCCTTCTAGTATGTTCGATTCTTCTTCCTTTAATTCTCTCGAAGTATTCGAAAGTTTTCTTTTCAACATTCTCGCATCCTCTCCAGCCTCGTATTCCGAATGATCCGCGTATGGCGAGGCCTCGCGACGTATCGTGGGATATATGGTTCAATCCCTTCGACGTTCCCTCGCATACCGGCGCCTCGCGTGATGATGCCCGTCGGGACATCCCCCCGGGTCAGCTTCGCAACAAGGCTCGCGCACCGCTCGGTGGCTCTGATCCGTGGCGTGGTAGCCTTCTTTCTTCGATCTTCCGGAGATTTCCCCGGTTCTTCTCGTTATTCTAGTGAGCCGGGCTCTCCTTTTTCGGTGTTCCCGGTGAACCGGTGTCCTCGAAATGTACGTGTGCCGGCATTAATAACCGTCTCATCGCGCCGGGTCCGGCGGCTCTAGTTTTCGTTAACATTTACTGATGCGGCGATTCTTATTTCTTCGTTGCGCGGCTGCCGAGAGTAGCCCTCCGAACTTCGCATCTCTCGGCGGCGCGGCGCCGACAAGCCTCGCCCTCCGCCAGTAAGGATTACGCGACTTCATTTTCGTCTTCTTCGGTGCTTCGCTTTTCTTCGTTGTTGGATCGGTGGCTCGTGGGCCACCCACTTTCATCACCGTCCCGCCTCGGTGCAGCGCTTCTGCTAACTCGGGACCCGCCTACTTTCCTCGTACTCGTAGGCTCCGCCGGTGCGAAATCCGAGTCAATCTCGATTATCGCTCCATCTTTCACCCTCTTTTCATCGAGTGCAAGGCTTACGCCATTCTTAAAGTTCAAGACCAACCGCCCGTTCGACATTTCCCCGCGAAAAGACAAGGAAAAGGATCGTGGGGTCGTACTAAGCAACAAGAACATTAAGAAAATGTTTATTAAAGATACATTTTTTCATTATTCTTATATTTCGAAATTTAACAGAATGAAGCAGATAAGATCGCGGAAGAGATCTTGATTTGGAGAAGGAAACAAGGAAAACTTAATTATCATGATTTTATTTATCTTAGCACATTTTATTATTTTTCGGGTTCGACCCAATCACAAGTATCATTTCACCCGTGTTTCTAAAGGATGAAGAATTCATTCCTTCGAAACATCAGTAAGATAATATTTTTTCAAGTATCGTCCGTCGATCGGAAGCATATGTCGTTCTCCCGCAACTCACTAGCCGGTAGGAACCTCCCGAGTATACCGCTTCAACCACAAACGGTCCTTCCCAAGTGGGTTCAAATTTTCCTCCTATCTCGCAGTGTGCAAGAACAGTCTTCGAGAACGAGAACTAAGTCACCAACCTTCAAGGTTCTTGCGGACTCGCCTTGTCGTGGGCTCGAAACCATCTTAGCTTGGCATAGTTCTAAATTCCGTTGCGCCGCAAGTCTTTTCCTTCCAAGCTTTCTAATTCTTCGAGTCGTAATTCGGCGTTTTCTTCGTCGTGATCTTGCTTGCAACCGCAATTCCGAGTGAAGGAAGCCGAACCTCTAAAGGTAACACCGCTCGGACCCATACACCGCGAGCGTAAGGTGTAGCTTCGAGTAGGAGTTCTGAAGGTTGTCCGGCAGGCTCCATAAGGCTTCTAACAACTTCTCGTGCCAATTTCTCTTATTATCGTCCAAGGTTTTCTTTAAGATTTGAACGAGAGTTTTATTAAAAGCCTCGCCGAGGCCGTTTGCTCTCGGGTAGTAAATTGTCGAGTATCGCCAGCCGATTCCGTGTCTCCCGACAAAATTGTCGATTTGTGTGCTTCCGAATGCCGACCCATTATCCGAGATGATCCCGCGCGGCACTCCGAAACGGTAGACAACTTGGTTCTCGAAAACCGTGAAGCACGTGGTGTGCTTTCACTTCTCTAAGCGGAACCGCCTCGCCCACTCGAAAAGTAATCCGTAGCCGCAAGAATGAAACGATGTCCTTTCAAGATGGTGGTTCTATCGGACCCACTATATCCGTGCCCCAACATTCAAATGGCCACGACGCAATTGTCGGTGCAAGCACATTCGGAGGTCGGTGTAGAACCACTCCGTGCACTCGGCATTGGTGACGCCTTCGGCGATTTTCATGCAACATGGCCATCATCGAGGGCCGTAGTACCCTAGTCTTTTAATTTTCATTTTCATCTTGGACCCGACCGGTGAGCGCCTACAGCAGTCCCGAATGCACCTCTTTACCAATTTCACGGGCCTCGGACCCGCTTAGGCACCTTAGCCACATTCGATCAAAAGACCTTCTCCGTATAATGTGTTGTTTATTAATGCGTAGGACGAGTTCTTTCTCGATCCGATGGGCCAGCGACCCATCGTTCCGGTAGCTTTCCCGTTCGCAGGTAGTTCATCAATGGTCGTCGCCAATCTTCTCGTGTTTTCCGTCACCGCCGCAACTGATTCTTTTTCTTTTCCGATTTGTGTATCATGTCTATGTCAAGCCGTGATAGGACCCGACGTCCGTGAACTCGACACTTCCACCGATTCATCTTGCAAATGTGCAAATTCTTTTGCGAGACGGCTAAAGCATCTCGCTAAAGCATTCTCTTTTCTAGGAATTTTGTAGATTGTCACATTTCGAATCTGTCTCCAACAACTGCATGGCATACCGGAAGTATTGTTCGAGTCTTGGTTTAAAAATCCCGTATTGTCCGGCGATCTCGTTGAATGATTAATCGTGAATCCCCGTAGATGTCGATGTCCGTTATCCCCATTCGAATGGTTAATTCCAATCCCGTTATGAGGGCTTCGTATTCGCTTCGTTGTTTGTACACGGTTCCGTCAAGTGGTAGAGTATCTTAACATCCCCCGCTCCGAGTGTTATAAAGATTAGCCCGATTCCCGCCTTTACCGGGCACTATCACTTGCGATTCTTCGTCTTCGTGTGCCGAAGATGCTCCGTCGAAATACAATTCCCAACGTCGATCATCGTGGTCTTCTAGGCTCATTATTTGTTCATCCTGCAGATCGTCATCGAGAGGAGATTCGGCCGCAGAAGGGTGTGCCGCGAGGAAGTCCGCTAAGACTTGTCCCTTTACGGCACGCAGAGGCACGAAAGTTATATCGAATTGCAATAATATCATCGACCATCCGGCAAGTCTCGTCGAAAGTGTCGGACGAGTCATCAAGTATTGCAATGGATTAAACTTCGAGATCAAGTTCGACCTTACGAGAAAGCATGTAATGCCCGAGCTGAGCGGCGAAGATCGTGGCCAAACAATGCTTTTCAATCGCGGGATACCTTACCTCCGTCGGAAGTAAACGACGGCTTAAGTAGTAAAGAGCATTTTCTTTACCCTCATCATCGACCCTGCCATCAGTGGCTCCGAGAGAGTCGTCTAGAGCCGCGGTGTAAAGTATCACGGCCTACCCGAGACTCGGGGCCGCTAAGATGCAGAGGTGTCATTAAATATCGTTTAATGTCTTCGAAGGCCTTCCTCGGCATTTCTCTTCCCAAATAAATTGGCGTCCTTTTAACTAGTGCCGAGAAAGGCCGACACCTACTCTCGACAGTGCTCGAGATAAAGCGTCGAAGATATGCCAGCCTTCCTCGAAAAGATCGTAGCTTGTTTTAAGGTTTTCGGGAGGCGCATTTCTAAGATGGCTTTAATCTTCCTGGTCGATTTCAATTCCACGATGTCGGACAACGAATCCTAAGAATTTCCCGGAGGCGACGCCGAAGGCGCATTTTAAGGGATTCATCTTAAGGTTAAATTGTCTTAATCGTTCGAAAACAATTCTCAAATCATACAAAGTGGTTTTCCTTTACTTCGCTTTCGACGACGACATCGTCCACGTAAGCACTCGACTCGATCGTGGATGAGATCATCAAAAATTCTCGTCATTGCTCTTCGGTAGGTCGCTCCCGCGTTCTTCAGCCCGAATGGCATCACCGTGTAGCGAAAATACTCCGATCGGCGTTCCGAATGCCGTAAGCTTTTCATCTTCCGCAGCCATTTTTATCCGGTCAGATCCTCGAAGATCCATCCATGAACGAGAATATTTCATGTGTCGAAGCAATAT
Organism: Papilionanthe hookeriana x Papilionanthe teres; assembly: GCA_022702705.1. NCBI lineage: Eukaryota > Viridiplantae > Streptophyta > Magnoliopsida > Asparagales > Orchidaceae > Papilionanthe > Papilionanthe hookeriana x Papilionanthe teres. Next base: position 12,119 of record JAKZJZ010000269.1, on the reverse strand, counting down.
CGATCATCGCCTGAATCGGTAGAGGGAATTCATCTTTTGGACATGCCTCTGCTTAAATCTCCGAAGTCCACACAAATTCCGATCCGACCATTCTTCTTTCCGACCGGCACCACATCGAGCTAACTGTAGTCGGGCATTGTTCTTCACGGACAAATTTAGCGTCTATTAGCTTTTTAACTTCGCTATGACTTGTTGTTCGATTTCTAGACGCATTCTTCTCGGGACCTCGTCCGACCGGAATGAAGTAGGATCCACTCCTAGCTTATGGACCGCAACCTCCGGAGCTAATCCTCGCATTTCATCGTAGCTCCAAGCAAAACAGTTTTTAAATTCCATTAATAACTCGATTATTTCTTCGGAGTCTTCTTGTCGAGTAAGGAGCTAACAAAGGTAGGTCTAGGCTCTTCGCTTAGTACTCCAAGTTAACTTCCGTTAACTCATCTATCGTAGATTTCATTTCTTCTTCGAATTCGCGGAGCGTCTCCAATTCAGAAATCTTCGAGTTCGTCTCGTAGTTTCCATGCAGCTTACTCGACTTGCAAGTGACAACCAAGCAAAATTCAAGCATCGTCAACCGACCCTATCGCGCCGAATCCGAGTCCATACTTCGAATCGAGGACGACCGAGTTATTCCATAACTTTTCAAAATGTTGTGATCGGGCCTCGTCCACTTGTCGAGGCAAGAAACCACGTTGAATTAAATTTCGAACACAGGAGAGTACCACTCAAAAGGTAATTCCATTAATTCCGATGAAGCGACATCTTCGAATTGTACATTATTTTCAGCTTTGGAGGAAGAAGCACCACTAGTAGAATTCCGACGGCAGCAGACCGTCACTACGACCTCTTCGACCTCCATACCCTCGATCTTATTGGTGGATCGGACGTTAGTGGTCATAGTATGTACGTAGTGGTTAATCTTCTCGTACATCGATTTGTATTCTTCGTTCTTTTCATCTTCGAGGAGATCTTCGTATGCGCGCTTCTTTCGACTTATCGTTGTCGCTTCGCTTCGATTTCTTTTTCCTCTTCGAACTATCTTCCCAATCAACATCGATGGCCGGTTTCTCCGTCCAATCGTCCCAGTGTCTCTACCACGGCCTCGTCCCCGCCTCGACCCTCGGATGCGAGTCAGGAGAAACCTTCACCATCTCGCCTGGAGGGAGCGGTGAGCGACTCGTCGACTAGAACTTCGGTGTTCTTCGTTGTCCTGAACTTTCGCTTTATTTGTCATGCGTATCTCCGAGAAGATTGTTTTCTTCGCGGCATAATAAGCCGCATCTTCATGGATTCCAACTTCATGGTACGAGAATGGTCAGAAAGTCTCTTCGATGCACTCGTTCTCCATCGTAATATCTCGGCGCACCGATGCGCAGATGATGGTACCATCCCCGTTTTCATGTATCCATGGTCGGCCCGCAGAGAGCGTCGAACGACGTTTCGAATCGATTATATGAAATTGCGATCGTCTCGCTAAATCACCGTCTTCATCGCAGCGGCTTATCGACCCGAGGCTCTTTCTCCTTTCTCGTCGAATCCTCTAATAACATTTTGTCGGCTCGAGCTCACGAGCATCAATTTCCAAGTATGCTAGTGTTCGAAGACTCATTATATCGATTGATGCTCCCGGATCCACCAATACTCCTGGAGAGCGTAAACTTCCCAATCAGAATCGAAATGTACAACTACGGCCTGGCCGCGTCCGGCCCCAAGCTAGCAGGTCACACCGGCAAGGGTGACACTCCGTCGTTCCTTTAACGAGCAAACCTCATCCAAGGAATCTCCGCCATTCGAGCTAAGCAAATTTCCGCATCAAGTAAGGCCTCGTATCGAGCTTCTCTCATCTCCTTTCGATAAGATGAGAGCATCGTATACCCGCCGCCGTAGTCTCTCAAGATGGCCTAGCACGTCGTAGTCCACTTCGCTCTCCCCGTGTCTCGCCTTCTTCTCGAATGGGTATGTCTTCCGCTGCTGGTTCTTCTTGAACAACCACCGCTTCCTTCGTCTTTCGGACCCATTCCCTGGGGTAGAACTTTTCCACTTCTAGCCGACTCGTAATTTCTTCCGAATCTGCAGATTGAGCCTTGCTCGTGTCTCCTCCTCGAATCGGAATGACCGGCTCTTCTGGACTATCTTCCAAATCAACAGGCTCTAACTCCATTGTAACCGGAGCTCCTCGAAACCCGCGCATAGATCCGTTGCTTCGCTCGAACTCTCGTAGCCTCCTCGATGGATGTCTTCTTCGTCATTTCGATCGTCGAGATCATGTATGATTCGGAGAATCGTTGCCGGGTATCGAACCGACGCCCCGGATTGTCGCGGCCTACGCAATCGTGTAGATCAACCAAAACGTAGCCAACGCCATCACCCTTATCATTATATGATCCCACCGGAGCGAGCGCGATAATCATACAAAATCGAGGTTCGAGGGATTTCTCCCCCGACCTGGAAACAACTATCTCAAGATAAGCACTTCCTCAGCTCAGCTTTCAGGAATCTCGGCCCCTCTTCTTCGTCAATTTTCTTCTTCTCTTCGATTTTCTCCCGTCGAGGTGGTTCTTCTATCGCAAGTGATAAGATCGGCCACAGGTGCTCGAACTCGAATCAAGCTCGCACCGAAGCGGCTCTGGATGTCGGTCTCAAAATCTTCTTCGAAGATTCGGTCTTGGAGCAGTAGCCCATCCATCGTCGCACGTATTGTGGATCTATCTGGATGACGGGATCGGCCGAGATAATATCGACTCGAACCTCCTTTCCGGGTTCCTTCATGTACTTCCTTCGGATTGTTATATTTCCTTTCCGAAGGTTATGTCGAGCCAACTTTCAAGGTAATGCGAAGCTTTCATCTCGCGCCTCACATCCGACGGCTAGGGGCAAAAGTCGGGATCACCTTTCTTGCCGACTTCCTCCTCGGCCTTTGCGCTCTGGCATCGGAAATCTGGAGTTTTCATTGCTACAGCGAACATCTTTGGCACTCGCTTCATTTCGAACGAGATATTCTCTCGCTCGAAGCTCCCTCAATGTACGTCGCGGACGAGACGCGCTGTTCATACCGGCGGAGACGACCGATACCGGACCGAGGCTGCCTGTAACTTCGTCGCGGCTGCCGCGCCGTTCTGGTGGTATTTGCAGACGGCTGTTGCCTTTGTCAACCGCCGCAACGACCCCGCATTTCTTTTCGAAAGTCTTCACCGGCTTCCGCTTCGTCCGTCTTGCTCAAGAAACTTAATTGCTTCGCCTCTTCGCAAGCTTCCGCCTCGTTTAACAACTTCTCAAAAGTCTTAATAAGTGAATCCTCGAGGAGAAGTGCTATCGGCCGTGAATGCTTTTAAGCAAGATGCCGATCGCATGTTGTTCTTGCATTGCGGTTCACACTTCATGCTTAAGTTTCTCCATCGAAGTATGTAATCCACCAGTAGTTTCATTCGGCCTTTGCTTTCTACTCACTAAATCACCTATATGATGTGGTGCCGAGCTCCGCAAATCGCTTAATGAAGAGGCTCTCTAGCTTCCGAGAATGTCTTTACTGCATCCGTCGGTAATTCCCGCATACTGGCCGGAGGCGATTCCCGACAGATCGCTAACGAACTCGTCGGAAGAGTAGCGCATCGCTCCCGCCGCATCGCAACAACCGGCACGAAAGTGTAACATGCCGTTCGGGGTTCCCGTTCCGTCGAAGGTCTTAAATGCAGGTGGCACGAAGCCCTTCGGGTATCGGATTGCCGACTCCTTCCGGTAAGGTCTACCCGTCCGAATACGATGTCCCGTTCTTCGATCAGTGCTAGGCTTCTCGCACTCGGCCGTTCTACCAAGTTCTTGATATCCTTTCGGTGATCATACTTCGTGCTGTATCCTTTTTCAACTCGGTTCATCCCCATCGACGGATGTAATTTCCTTTCCTCCGTCTCACGAGGTGAATGACTTCCGGGGGTAGTCTCTCTATGTGGCTGTACTCTGACTTTGGAGAGTGGCTAGAGCCACGGCCATCTCTTCCATCCTCTTCGCCATTCGAGCGATCGTGTCGTCCTTTTCCCGAAGCCGTCTCTTCATCGCCTCCGCTCCTCTCTTCCGCGCCGCAGGAGCACTCGAGAAGCCGATGAAGCTCGTGTCTCAACCATGTTGATTTCTCGCATATTCGTTGTCCATGAATCTCCGATGAGTCGATCTCATCTCCGAACTTTCTTCTCTCTTCTTTCGCCAACCGCTCTGATGTCGCGTTCTCAACTTTTCCATGGCATCTTCTAGCCGAGCTTTCGTGCATCTTCGTGGTTGTCATGCGATGGTCGTCGGGTCCTTTTTTCACGAGTCCCCTTCATCGCAAGAGCACTTTCTTCGCATTCCGCCCTCCCGGCGAGACTTTCTCTCTCGGCCGCTCGTTTCGGCCTCAATCCGCCTCGCAGCTGGACGCCACACCATCCTTCTAGCAGCCAGGCTGTCTATGACCGTACTGGTCTATCTGGCCAAATGCCGGAAGGTGGTATCCTCCCTAATCCGTAATCCCGATACTACGACAGGCGTGCTAGCCTTCATTCTCTTCGCTTGGCTTTTCTATCATGACGGCGGGTTCTACTCGGGCCCAAGACGGATTTGACCGGCACCCGCCCTATCCTTCGTAGAATTTCCGACACGGGCGCTTTTCCTTCCTTGCTGACTTTTCTACCAAAGCTCGCAACCGAGCAAACGGCGTAGTTCGGTTCTTTCTCGCGGCTATCGTCGTAGTATGCGGGCCGTGGTAATGTGGCAAGCAATCTTTCGAACATTCTCTTCATCCTCTCGCGGCGGAGAGGGGATGGAACCTCGCTTCCTCCCAAAAGTGGTATGTAGTCGTGCAAAGGTGTATATTCGGCAACGCGGTATATTCCGGCAACTCCGGAATTTCCTCCAGAAGGCAATCTCGCAGCCTCCGGCTTCCCCGGCGATCCTTCTATTTCTATTTCTTCTTCGGTCTCGTCAGCCGAAGGAATCTTCGAACCGGACCCGATTTCGAAGACAAGGTCTTACAGAAGATCCGTACCCTCCACTCGCAACAGGTTTATCATAGCTTCTCGGATTCCTTTCCCTTCGATTCGGCGTAAGTCCGGGTAGGTGCGTAAACAACTAGACCAGCTGGGGGTAGTGAGAATGCTCCTCCCGCGGACAGCAGCATCCTCCTAGCCTGGACCCTTCGGCGGGAGGAAATCTCGGGTCGACCTAAGGTCGAACTCGCGCAAGGGTTCCTCACCTTCAGATACCTTGTTCGTCGCTGCAAAGAGGGAGACGCTCGTGACCTCGACGTTCGTAGCTTTCAAACCCCCGTCCAAATCGGATGACCCCATTGTCGGCAGCTTCATCCCATGTACTGCCGAAGTCCAACCATTGCGCGAAGGAGAAAATCGCTTCGGGCTTCCATTTCTCGCAGGTAGATTCTCGGTTGTCGGTCCCAAGTTATGCTTCTTTTCTTCAGACGAAAAGAAAGGAATCGAAAAGAGTCCGAACTCATTCTTTGTTCATGTATTTATAAGAAGGAATTATTTGTTAAAAGAATCACTTATTAGAGGGTTTCGTTTATTTAGAACTGAACGTTCAAAGGTGTAGAGAAGGTAAGGAATCCGATTCGTAAAGGAAAAGAAAGTCTTAAGCAAGACTTCTCGACTCGAAGGATCATTCCTAAACTAACACCTATCGGGGGTCCACCCCACCTCGTAAATGAGGTAAAAGGATCTCGAACCTCTCTCGTTTAGTGGGTGTCTAAACAAATGGCTCCTAAATCCGAGAGAATGTCGGCTATACTTGTTCAAGATAGAAATGAACATAGTATTCCAACGGAAAGAAGGGTAGCTCGATCCATTGTGGACATGGATACACTACCGATTTTTGAAAGCACTATTCGATTATAATCGAGAGAGGAATATTCCTCACATGAGTCGCCGTAAATCCCGCTTCGCATATTTTTAGGTCGTGTGTTTTATTTTCAAAAGTGGTCGCCTAACGAAGTTGTCGGCAAATTTTTAATTTAGTTTAAATAAATAAATCGAAAAGTAGTATTCGATTTTGAAAATAATTTTAAGTTCGAAAAATTTTAAGATATGAAATCAAACCGATCTCACATCCCAAATAAGTTTATATAAACGAATACCACACCACAAACCGTGTATCTATCCCTAAGGATAGTATACATCGCTTACTATGTGGGCTCGATTAAATAAACTAGAAGATTCGTGACATCCGTTCGTCCGCGAACCAATTTTATAAGCCGACAAGTTTCCCCCGCTTAATATGAAAACATTAAACAGTGGTTTATATTACTCCGGGTTCTTTAAAATTCCCTATAAGGGCAAGCCCCTATAGCTTAATTACATCTTAAGTGACGGAATCACCTAAGAAAACTCTCGATAATAATCAATGATTCTCGCTCTCAAGAATTTCAAAGTTTAAGGTTTTCAAAGATCGAATTTCGAATTTCAATAAGGAATGGATCAAATTTTGGAACATTTTGTTTTCGTGAATCCAAAGGAAGAGAGGTAGGAGAAATCACCGATTCGAAGTGAACTTCGATAATTTCCCGACTATCCTATTGTTTCGTCTCGAATTTAGAAAGTCCTAATGTTTATTCGATATTTCAATCTCGCCAATTTCAATTAATTAGTGCTTATATTTGTATGATAAAATCAAACAAATAAATTTCAGAAGATGCGAGGGTTTATTGTCGTATCGACGACTACCTCGGAATCCTAAGACCTATAGGGCTTAATTTGCAATGCAAATGCCTAACGAAGAGCTCGAGGATTTATGTCGCACTAGTGCAAGCTACCTCGAAGTCCTATGGCTTTAGTTGTTTTAATTCTAAGAAATGTTTTGCCGAGTGCACTCGTGTTTCATCGATGACGATGGTCATGCCGCCCACCATGCTCCGAGCTCCTTGTTGTCGCAGAGGTTTAGTTTTAGAAATCATAAATCAGGGATGAGAGAAGTGTTTTGCTTGTAGAAAATCTTAATTTCCAAGTGTTTTTTGTGTTTTAATTAAAACAAATCTTAAAGTCGATTATAACGACACCTGCTAAGATCCCACTGCTCCATCCTTCCGCATCGTTATTTTTATCGCATTCACTTAGTCCGTATGAATTCGCTAAACTCAACCGAATGAGTTCCACACTTTCATTTAGACCGCGGGAAATCCCGTTAGCAACACGTAGGTTACATCATCCGAGGTATTCCCGATCATCCAACAAGACGTTTTAATTTAGTCGCAATCGTAGTTTTGTGTTCTCGTTTGTGATTAAATTTCGAGTTGTTTTATATTTTGAAATGTCATGGCGGTGAATTTTATCTCGCAACGACTTTTAACTTAATTTTGGTTTCAGCTTTAGTGGGCTATCCTAAAGGTGCGGGTTTTCATGCAACCGTTGTTTTATCATGCAAGAAAAGTAAAATGCATTTCGCAATAAAGTAAATTGCAAGAAAGTAAATCGTAAGAAAGTAAATTGCAAGAAAGTAAATCGCAATAAAATAAAAGCGTACCCTGAGGGTCTTCCCGTCATCCCAAGCCGCACTTAAAACACAATTAGCATATTTAAACAAGTTCCTAGTAAAGCTAGGGAAAGGTTATGGTTTTCTACCAAATTCCTAATCCTATAAACCTAGTCATCTCCTACGACGTCTAAGTTCTTTCGTGTTTAGTTTAAGGACGATTTTCTTCATCAAAGAATAATCAAATTCAATCGTTCTTAAAATATCCTATCATATCGAGGAAGTGCTTAAGAAGGATCTTAAACATCTTTTCAATATTTCTAGAATTATTTTAAGTCCAAATGAATTTAATTATATAAATGAATCGATCGTCCGAGGTTTTCAAGTCTTGTTAACTTCGCTTCAGCTGAACTAAGACATTCGAATATCCTATGAGTAAAGTAACACTCCATTTAATGTTTCATTTAGTGAGTTACAATAATCAAAGCTTTCAAGCGGTAAATTAGTATTCAAATGACTTCGATTTAAGTTAAAGAGTTTAAATTTGGAATGTTGTTCAAGTTGTTTTATATTTAATTTCTTTTATGTCTTAGTGTGATGTTATATTTAATTTAACTTAATTTAATTGAGTTTTAATTTAGTTTAACATAATTCAATTTAATTGACTCGTGTTTAATTAATTTGATTTCGATTTAACTTTAATTTAATTATTTAATTTAATTTAATTTAATTTTAATTATTTAATTTAATTTAATTTAATTGTTTAATTTAATTTAATTTAATTTTAATTTAATTTAATTTAATTGTTTGATTTAATTTAATTTAATTTTAATTAATTTAATTTAATTGTTTAATTATTTAATTTAATTTAATTATTTAATTTAATTTAATTTTAATTAATTTAATTTAATTGTTTAATTTAATTTAATTTAATTATTAAATTTAATTTAATCTTAATTTAATTTATCTTTAATTTACTTTATTTTTAATTTTAATTGAAATTTCAAAAGAGTTTAATAATTTAATTAAGTCTTTTAACATTTTAAATATGAATTATCATTTTAATTAAGAGTCGAATATTAGTCGATATAATTAATTTAGGGATTTTTTAAATTAAAGAAAGAAAATAAATCTCTTCCTAATAAAGATCCCTTATTTTAATAATTCCAATTTTATTATTCTTCCAAATTTAATCTATTATTTAATTAAAGTTTAATCATTTTAAAATTATTTAATGGGTTTCTACCCTTTAATTATTTAAATTTCAATCATCCAAATCGATTAGGATCAAATATTTTACTTGTTGATTTTTTATTGAACCTAAAGTTTTAATTAAGGATTAAAGATTTTAATTACCATTTTACCCTTTAAGCTTAATAATTTCATAACTCACTAAATTGAACTCAAATGAACTTGAAATTTTTATGTGACTTTACTCATATGTCAATAAAGACATGAGAGGAGAAAATGTGATTTTTCTCGTATTTAATTTATTTATATAATTATTTTTGGTGAAAAATAGAGATTTTCAAGGAAAATTTGATAACATGACCAAGGGAAAAGTTTCTGTCCTTAAGAAAATTAGGGGACATTCCTAATGACCAGAGAAGCACTTGGACCAATTTTGGTGATTTTTTGAATTATATTATTATTTATTATAATTATTTTGAGTTTTGGAGTGTTAATTAATTTAAAAATAAGATAAATGTTGAAAAATGGATTTTATATTTTTCAAAAATCTCTCTGATATTAAGGAAACCAGAGAAACAAATTTTGCAATTTTCTGATTTTTCTATGATTTATAATAATTATTTTAGTGAAAATGCTAGAAAATACATTTTTTTAATTTTAAAATTACCCTAGTGGCTTTAAAATTTAATATCTCACTAAATAGACCTAGGAAAAATGTGGATTTGTTCCTAAGTGATTAAAATTCAAAATGTGACATTTTGGTGAATTTTATTATTTTTGTGATTTTTATTATTTTTTAATTATTAAAAATATTAAAATATTATTAAAAATCAACTTTTTTAGAAAATTGAAATTTTAATTTTCTTGGGTTCTCCTGATATCAGAGAGGCTCCAAAACCAATTTGGTGAATTTTAAAAAATATTTTAAAAGTTATGAATTTTTAAAGTTTAAAATGGCTAAGCGGCTTAATCAACCCAATTAATGGGGCTAACCAAGTCCAATCGACTTCAAATTTTTATGGTGGATTCCTCTCGATCCTAAAGGTCAGTGGAGAATTGATTTCAAGTCAATTTGATGCCTGGTTAACTCTAATTAATTAAAGACCTATTTTAGGTGTTTAAGCCAATTAGTGGTTAATCTGAGTGAATTAACTCAAGTCCTATTTTTCCTAGTAGTTCTCTCGGTCATAAGGAACATCACCAAATATTTCTAGAATTTATTTCACAACATGCTAATTTTTGGAATTAAAATACTCAAAACAAGCAACATGCATTTCGAAAAATAAATAACTTTTCACAGAGATGGCCTCCGACCTCGGAAAATTCAGTGAATGTTCCCAAGTTCGGAGGCTTCAAAAGCCCTATGGTCTCATGCCATGGTGAATTGTATACATGCATGGAGAATTAAATGTATGCAGAGAGTAAATAAATCATAAAAAATAAAATACTTAATTAAATTAAATGATTTCTTTTCCACATTATTCTCCTCTGTTCACCGAGCAAGAGGGTATTTTTATTTTATTTTTGTGATTTTTCTACACAAAGATATGGATTTTCGAAGTTTAGGGAATTAAATAAATAAGAAAATACCCTAATTTTCTATTTATCCACGCGGCGCCGCGTCAACCCCGGGCAGCCTCCGAAACGCCGCGTGTCGCGCTCCCATTCGACGCCGCCATCCGAGTCGCAGCCCCGGCCCCGCGGTTCTCGTACCGTCTCCCCGGTCCGACGCAATCCCCGCCGTCCGTGCGCGCGTGTATCGAATGGACGCGCATCCGTTCATCGTCCCCAAGTGTTCTCACCCGAGAGCCGTCCACACTAAATCCCTAAGATCTCACTCGATTCTCAATGGATTTTCATGTTCTTATGCTCTATGGATTCGTCTTCAAGAGACGAACACATCTATACGGCTAACATGCATCGGAACTAAGGCATTCGAAATAGAGAATCTTCAAAAGCTCGGGATGAAGAGTTAACTCATACCTTAGCTCGTAGAAGTGCGGCTTCAATCCGAGAGTCGTCGCACCTTCGATCGGGTCCCGCAAGCTCCGCATGAAGTCTCCTGGTCTCGGTGAATCGCTCTAGCTATGAAAGTGACCACGCTCGATCACAAAGCTTCGGAGGCCGGAGCAACCGGGTGGCCTCGGAGATGGGGCTTTCAGCGGAAACTTCTCCTCTCGGGCCAGTGAAGGTGTAGGACCAAACCAATTCGAGGATTGGCTCACCGTGGCAAAGTGTCCCGGTTTCGGGTGGAATTTCGCCGAGAAATCGGCTCTCGTTGGTGGATTAGTGCAAATCGACACCTGGGATCAACCGCTCTAAGGATGGTGAAGGGTTTGGAACAATTTTGCGCAGTTTCGCGTGGTTTGTGCTTCGGCTCCCCTTGGCCGAGAGGGTGAGGGGTTTAAGCAGAGAGGGTGGGAAGGCCTCCTGTGGGGAGTTGGGCTCGGGATCGACCCGGCCTCCGTGAGGAGAAGATCAGCCATGGTAGCCACTCTGGGACTGTGGGCAACTCAAGCAAGTGAGAATTTCAATGTCGCTCACATGTGAACTTTCGGCCATGGTGTTTTCCGCGCGGCCTCGGTGGCCGGCCGGCCAGCATGGGTCACCCTCAAGGTCGTGGCGTCGGCCGGAGGTTTGTGCAATCAATCGCCATGGACATGTGTAAAGGCTTCGATCCAAAGTGGAATGGGCATGGCTGGATTTGAACCTAAATGGGTCAACCCACCCATTCGGGCTAGGTGCACCACCCAAGGCCTGGTTTTGGCTGAGGGAAAAGTGATTTGGCTCAAGATAATCGAGAGGGTCAAGTCACCATCCAAGCACAATTAAAGCTTAAGCATGGTTTAGCTGGAAACATGGAAGTGGTTAATCACCTTTAGGAATTAAGGAAAGAGCTCCTCCTTTTGCCCAAAATGGCATGGTGACATGTAAAGAGGCTCTCATGGCTTGCATATGGCTTATGCATGGCTCCATGGCTCCATTTGGTTTGGGAAAAGTAAAGTCAATTTCATGGAAATGATTTAAGGAAAATTTTGGTATTTAGGGGTGATTTGGCACGAGGCTTCATTTGGAATAATTCAATGATGATTTTAGGACTTAGGTAATGGATTTAATTAAATGGATGACAAATGGAGATGTCATGTGGGCTTTAGGGTAGATTTGGGCTTTCAATTTTCAAGGAAATGGCTTTTAAGAAGGTTTAAGGGAAGTGGCTTTTAAGTTTAAGGATGTGTTCATGGATGGGAATTTTTGTAGAAGTTTGGGCCAAATAGTTGTTGGTTTTGGTTTAGGGATGTTTCATGAATAATTTGAAATAGATTTAAGGTGGTTCGGGTTTGAATCGGGTTGAATTCGGGGTTTATTCGTAAATGGGCCAATGTAGGTCAAATTAGGCTAACTTGGGCCAATGTTGGGCTAGGGTTGAAATTGATGTAAAATAAATGTTAAGAAATGTTTATTGGAGTGTTTCAAAGAGGTTT
>JAKZJZ010002689.1:0-14247 GCA_022702705.1 Papilionanthe hookeriana x Papilionanthe teres | reverse complement strand
AGGTTGACGCGGCGGCCGACTCGGATAAATAGAAAATTAGGGATTTTCTGATTTATTTAATTCCCTAAACTTCAAAAATGCATAACTTTGTGTAGAAAAATCAGAAAAATAAAATAAAAATACCCTCTTGCTCAATGAACAGAGGAGAATAATGTGGAAAAGAAATCATTTAATTTCATCAAATATTTTATTTTTAATAATTTATTTACCCTCTGCATTATTTTAATTCTCCATGCATATAGGAAATTCACCATGGCATGAGACCATAGGGCTTTTGAAGCCTCTGAATTTGGGAACATTCCCTGAATTTTCCAAAGTCAGAGGCCATCCCTACGAGAAGTTATTGATTTTTCAAATTCATGTTGTTGTTTTAAGTATTTTAATTCCAATAATTAGTATGTTGTAAAATAAATTCTAGGAAAATTTGGTAATGTCTCTTATGACCAGAGGACCCTAGGAAAAATAGGTTTTAAGTTAACACATTTAAAATAACCCTAATTGGCTTAAACACTCAAAATAGCTCCTTAATTAATTAGAGCTAATCATATATCAAATTGGCTTGAAATCAATTCTCCATTGACCTTTAGGATCAGAGGAACCCATCATAAAAATTTGAAGTCAATTGGACTTGGTTAGCCCTACTAATTGGGTTGATTAAGCCATTTAACCATTTTAAACTTCAAAAATTCATAACTTTCAAGATACCTTTCAAAAACTCACCAAATTGGTTTTGGAGCCTCTCTGATATCAGGAGAATTTAAGAAAATTAAAATTTCAATTTTCTAAAAAAGTTGATTTTTTGTATTATTTTAATATTTTAATAATTAAAAAATAATAAAAATCATAAAAATAATAAAATTCACCAAAATGTCACATTTTGAATTTTAATCACTTAGGAAAAAACTCCATATTTTTCTTAGGTCTATTTAATGAGATATTAAATTTTAAAGCCCTAAGGTAATTTAAAAATTAAAAAATACATTTTTTGGCATTTTCACTAAAATAATTATAATAAATCATAGAAAAATCAGAAAATTGCAAAAATTGATTCTCTGATTTTCTTGATATTAGAGAGATTTTTAAAAAATATAAATTTCATTTTTCAACCATTATTTTATTTTTAAATTAATTAATACTCCAAAACTCAAAATAATTATAATAAAAATAATATAATTAAAAAAATTACCAAAATTGGTCCAAGTGGTCCTCTAGTCATTAGAAATGTCCCATAATTTTCTTAAGGACAGAAACTTTCCTTTGGTCATGTTATTAAATTTTCCTTGGAAATCTCTATTTTCTACGAAAAATAATTACATAAATAAATTAAATACAGAAAAATCACATTTTCTCCTCTCATGTCTTTATTGACATATGAGTGAAGTCACATAAAAATTTCAAATTCATTTAAGCTCAATTTAGTGAGTTATGAAATTATTAAGCTTGAAGGAGCAAAATGGTAATTAAAATTTTAACCTTTAATTAAAACTTTAGGTTTAATAAAATTAACAAATAAAATATTTGATCTTAATCTGATTTGGATGATTGAAATTTAAATAATTAAAGGGTAGAAACCTATTAAACAATTTGAAGATAATTAAAATAAACCTTAATTAAATAATTGATTAAATTTGGAAGAATAATAAAATTGGAATTATTAAAATAGGGATATTATTAGGAAGAGATTTATTATTTAATTTAAAAATCCCTAAATTAAACATCTCATTAATATTTAATTCCTAATCAAAAATGATAATTCAAATTTAAGTTTTAAAATGTTAAAGGACTTAATCATTAAAATTAAATTAAAAAGTTAAATTATTAAACTCTTTTTAAATTTTCAATTAAATTAAAATAAAAAAATTAAATTAAATTAAAGATTAAATTAAATTAAATCAAACAAATTAAATAAATTAAATAAATTAAATAAATTAAATAAATTAAATAAATTAAATAAATTAAATAAATTAAATAAATTAAATAAATTAAATAAATTAAATAAATTAAATAAATTAAATAAGTTAAATAAATTAAATTAAATTAAATTAAAATTAAAATTAAATTAAATTAAATTAAAGTTAAATTAAATTGAATTAAATAACATTACCTAAGACATAAAGAAATTAAATATAAAGCAACTTAAACACTATTCCAAATTTAAACCCGTTAATTGAAGTTAAACTAAATCATAAACCATTTGAACACTAATTTGCCCTCGAGAGCTTTGGTTATCATAACTCCTAAACGAACGTTAAATGAAATGCTACTTCACTTATAGGATATTCAAATGTCCTAGTTCATCGAGCAAGATAACAAAACTTGAATTCCGGACGATTAATTCATTTGTATAATTAAATTCATTTGGACATAAAACAATCCTAGAAATATTGAAAAGATGTTTAAGATTCTTCTTAAGCACTTCCTCGATATGTTAGGGTACTTATAAGAACAATTGAACTTAATTATTCTTTGATGAAGAAAATCGTCCTCAAACTAAACACAAGAACCTAGACGTCATAGGAAATGACTAAGCTATAGGATTAGGAACTTGGTAGAAAACCATAACCCTTCAATTAGCTTTACCTAGGAACTTGCTTAAATATTCTAATTGTGTTTTAAGTGCAGCTTGGGATGACGGGAAGACCCTCCAGGTACGCTTTTATTTTATTACAATTTACATTATTGCAATTTCTTTAATTGCATCGCAATTACTTTTCTTGCATGATAAACAACTGTTGCATGAAAACCCACACCTCTAGGGTAGCCCCTAAAACTGAAACCAAAATTAAGTTAAAAGTCATTGCAAGATAAAATTCACCGCCACAACATTTCAAAATATAAAACAACTCAAAATTTAATCACAAACAGAACACAAAACTACAATTACAACTAAATTAAAACGTCTGTTGGATGATCGGGAATACCTCGGATGATGTAACCTACGTGTTGCTAACGTGATTTCCCACGGTCTAAATGAAAGTGTGGAACTCATTCGGTTGAGTTTAGCAAATTCATACGGACTAAGTGAATCCGATAAAAATAACGATGCCGGAAGGATGGAACCGTGGGATCTTAACCGGTGTCGTTATAATCAACTTTAAGATTTGTTTTAATTAAAACACAAAACACTTGGAAATTAAGACTTCTCTAAACCAAAACACTTTTCTCATCTCCTGATTTATGACTTCTATAACTAAACCTCTGCAACAACAAGGAGCTTGGAGCATGGTGGGCAGCACGACCATCGTCGTCAGCAAAACTTGAATCTACATCAGCAAAACTTTCCTAGAATTAAACAAAAAAACCATAGGACTTCGAGGTAGTTTGCCTAGTGCAACATAAATCCTCAACCTTCTGTTAGGCATTTGCATTGCAAATTAAGCCCTAACCGGTCTTAGGATTTCCGAGGTAGTCGTCCGATACGACATAAACCTTCACATCTTCCAGGCTATTTGTATGATTCTATCATATAAATATAAGTCCTAATTAATTAAAATTTGCAAGATCAAAACATTAAATAAATATTAGGACTTTCCTAAATCCAAGCCAAACAATAGGATAGTAGGGAAATTATCGAAGTTCGCTTCAAATCTATAATTTCTCCTACTTTTCTTCCTTTGAATTCCCAAAACAAAATGTTTCAAACTCGATCCATTCCCTATTAAAATTCCAAAATTCAATCCTTTGAAAACTTAAACTTTGAACTTCTTGAGAGCAGAATTACTGATTATTATCGAAAGTTTTCTTAAGTGATTCCCGTCACTTAAGATGTAATTAACTATAGGGGCTTGCCCTTATAGAGAATTTTAAAGAACCCGAGTAATATAAACCACTATTTAATGCTTTCATATTAAGCGGGGAATTTATCGGCTTATAAAATTGGTTCGCGGACCAAACGGATGTCACAAACCTTTCTAGTTTATCTAATCGAGCCCCATTATCGAGCGAGTGTGTCTATTCTTCGGGATAGATACGTGGTTTGTGGTGCGGCGCTCGTTTATGTGAACTATTTGGGATGTGAAATCAGTTTGATTTCATATCTTAAAAATTTTCAAATTCAAAATTATTTTCAAAAACAAATGCTACTTTTCAAATTATATATATTTAAACTAAATTTAAAATTTTAAAAATTCGCTGACAATTTCTGTTAGGCGACTTCTTTTCAAAATAAAACACAACCTAAAAATGTGCCGACAACTTACGGCGACTCACGTGGGGAAAATTTCTCTCTCCATTTTTAATCGAACAATTACGCTTTCAAAAATCGGTAGTGTATCCATGTCCTTGTGGATCGAAGCTACCCTTCTTTCCGTTGGGGTACTATGTTCATTTCTACCTTGAACAAGTATAGCCAACATTCTCTCGGATTTAGGAGCCATCTGTTTAGACACCCCTAAACAGAGAGGTTACGAGATCCTTTTACCTCATTCCCGAGGTGGGGTGGACCCCCGATAGGTGTTAGTTTAGGAGTGATCCTCCGAGTCGAGAAGTCTTGCATAAGGCTTTCTCTTCCTTTCTAAGTCTGAATCGGATTCATTACCTTCTCTACACCTTTGAACATTCCGTTCTAAATAAACAAACCCTCTAATGAATGACTCTTTTAACAAATAACTCCTTCTTATAAATACATGAACAAGAATGTGTTCGGACTCTTTTCAATTCCTTTCTTTTCGTCTGATGAGAAGAAGCATAACTTGGGACCGACAATCGGAATCGCCCTGCGAACTGGAGGCCCCAAAGCTGATTTTCTCCTTCACCGATGGACTCGACTTCGTTGTTTACAAGGATGAAGCTGCCGACGATGGGATCATCCGGTTCGGACAAGGATTCGAGAACACAAATGTCAAGATCACCGACGTTTCCCTTTTCGCGCCGACAAACAAAGTATCCGAAGCTGAGAAGCCGCCGATCGAGTTCAACCTTAGCTCGACTCGAGAGTTTCCTCCCGCAAAAGATTCCAGTCGAGAGGAGTATTGCTTGTCCGCGGAGGACCGTCCTTGCTACCCCGCTTGGTCTAGTTGTCTCCGCACCTACCCCGGCTTCGCCGCAGTTAAAGGGGAAGGAAATCCGGAACTATGGTGAACCTTGCTACCGTGGAGGGTACGAGACTTTCTGTGAGACCTTCGTTTTTGAAATCGGGTCCGGCTCGAGAATTCCATCACTAACACGGAACCGAAGAAGGATAAGTAGGAAGATTGCCAGGAAGGCCAGAGCTGCCGAAGTTGCTTTCCTGGAGGAAATCCCAGAAATCCCTGAGTACACACCACTACCTGAATACATACCATTGCCTGAAGATACACCCTTTTTGGAAGGAAGTAGATTCCATCCCCTTTCCGCTGCAGCTGACGAGGAAAATGTCCGCAGGATTGTTTCTACATTACCTCGACCAGCATACTACAACGACGAGCAGAAAGAAAAGGGCTAGGATCACGCCATTTGCCCGATTACAGACTGTGATCGAGAAGCTAGCAAAGAAAGAGAAATGCCCCGTATCGGAGATTCTAAGAAGGATAGGGCGCGTTCCAGTCAAATCCCGTCTTGGGCTATGAGTAGAACCTGTCATCGTTACAGAAAAGCCAAATAAAAGGATGAAGGCTAGTCCGCCTATCGTTGTTTCAGGGTTGCAGATTAGGGAGGATACCACCTTCCGAGCATTTGGGCGACGGACCATGCGGTCCTAGACCTTCGCTGCTAGAAGGATGGTATGGCGTCCCCTTCTTGGACGAGTTAAGATTGAAACAACGACTTGAGAAGGAAAGTCTCGTCGAGGAGACTTGAATGCGAAGAAAGCGCCAGCTGCCGATAAAGGGGACTCGTGAGAAGGGAACCCGACAGCTATCGCACGACAACTGCGAGGATGCATAGAAAATACCGCTAGAGGACGCTATGGAAAAGTTGAGGACTGATATTTGACGACTAGCAAAAGAAAGAGAAGAAAAATTTGGAGACGAGATTGATTCATCGGAATTCATGGACGATGAGTATGCAGAAATCAACATGGTCGAAGCACGAGCTTCGTCAGCTTCACAAGGTGCTCCTGCAGCGCAGAAAGAGAGGAGCGGAAGTGATGAGAAGACGGCTTCGAGAAAGACGATACGATCGCCCGAATGGCGAAAAGAATGGAAGAGATGGGCGTAGCCCTAGCCACTCTCCGGAGTCAAGTGCGACCCCAAAGAGAAACACCCCCGAGAGGTCATTCACATTGTGGACGGAGGAAAGGAGATTACATCCGTCAACGGGGATGATCAGCTAAAGAAAGATACAACACAAAGTATGATTCCAGAAAAGGATATCAAGAGCTTGGTGGAACAGCAGGTGCAAGAAGCCTTAGCACAATCAAAGAGCGGGACATCCATTCGGACGGGTAGACCTTACCCGGAAGAATTCGACGCTGTCCAATACCCAAAAGGCTTCGTACCACCTCTGTTCAAGACCTTTGATGGAACAGGGAACCCCGACAACATGTTGCACACTTTCGTGCCGGTTGTTGCAATGCGGCGGGAGCGATGCATTACTCTTCCGACGATTCGTCGGCGGCTCGTCGGGGATCGCCTTTGATTGGTATGCGGGAGTGCCGAATGGTTCGGTGAAGACGTTCTCGGAACTAGAAAACCTTTTCATCGAGCGATTCGGCTGGAGCTCGGCACCACATCACTATAGGTGATTTAGTGGTAGAGAAGCGAGAAGCGAACGAAACTTTGGTGGATTACATACTTCGATGGAGGAACTTAAGCATGAAGTGTGAACCACAACTACAAGAACAACATGCGATCGACATCTTACTTAAAAGCATTCACGGCCCGATAGCACTTCTCCTCGAAGGATTCACTTATTAAGACTTTCGAGAAGTTGTTAAGCGAGGCGGGAGCTTGCGAGAGGAGGCGAAGCAATTAAGTTTCGCCGACAAGACGGACAAGAAAAAGCACTGTGAAGACTTTTGAAAAGAAATCCGGGATCGTTGCGGCGGTCGACAAAGGCGAGCAGCCGATACGAATATCGTCGAACGGCGCGGCAACCTCGATAGAATTATCGACGACCTCGACCCGGCTATCGGTCATCTCGACGAGTATGAACAACCTCCTCGTCTGCAACGTACATTATGGGAGCTTCTGAGCAGGGAATATCCATTCAAGAATGAGGCAGTACAAAAAATGTTCCGTAGTCTGATGAAGACTCCAGATTTCCAGCTACTAGAGCCTAAGAGACCAGAAGAAGTCAACAAGATAGGTGATCCCAACTTTTGCCCTTATCACCGGATGCTTGGACACAAGATAGAAGAATGCATTACCTTCAAAAGTTGGCTCAACGACAACCTTCGGAAAGGGAATATAACAATCCCGAAGGAGTACATGAAGGAACCCCAGAAAGGAGGTTCCGTCAATGTTGTCTCGACTGATCTCATTGTTCTGATAGATCCCTATGCGACTGACGAAGGATGGACTACCACTTGGACAAGGTCTTCGAAGAAGATTTTAGACAGCATCCAAACCGCTTCGGTGCGAGCTGGAATTCAAAGTTCGAAACCTGTCAAGTCGGCACTATCACTTGCGATAGAAGAACCACCTCAACAGGAGATGATTGAAGAGAAGAAGAAAATCGACGGAGAAGAGAGGACCGAGGCTCCTAAGGCTAGACTAGGGGCTGCTTATCCTAGGATAGTTGTTTCGGATTCGAGGGAGAAATCCCTCGAACCTCTGACTCTGTATGATTATTTGCTCACTCCGGTGAGATCTTATAATGATAAGGGTGATGGCGTTGGCTACATTTTGACTGTTTCTAACGATTACGTAACTAGAGACAATCTGGACATCGATTTCGATACCAATGACAATTCACAAATCATACACAATCTCGACGATCACAATGACGAAGAAGACATCCATCGAGGAGGCTACGAGAGTTCAACGAAGCAACGAATCTATCTGCGAGTTTCGAGGAGCTCCGGTCACGATAGAGTTAGAGCCTTCGGACTGCGAAGCTAATCCGGAAGAACACTGTCATTCCGATTCGGGAGGAAACACCGAGCAAACTCGATACTAGAGTCGGAAGAAATTACGAAGTCAACTTAAGAAGTGGAAGAGTTCTACCTCCGAGAATGGGTCCGAAGGACGAAGGAAAGCAAGAGGTTGTTCGGGAAGAACCAACCCGGCGAGAAGAAATACCCATTCGGGAAGAAGCCGAAACACATGAAAATAAAGTGGACTACAACGTGCTAGCTCATCTTAGGAAACTACCGGCTAAAGGCGAGCATCTACGACGCTCTCATCTTATCGAAAGGAGATGAGAGAAGCTCGATCGAGGCCTTACTTGATCCGAGAAATTTGCTTAGCTCAAATGGCCGGAGATTCCTTAGATGAGTTTTGCTCGTTAAAAGAACGACGAGGTGTTACCTTCACGGACAATGACCTACTACTTGGGACAACAGACCACAACCGACCGTTGTACATTTCAGTTACAATTGGGAAGTTTACACTCTCCAGAGTATTGGTGGATCCAGGAGCGTCTGTACGGCTTATTTTTAGGTTGTGTGTTTTATTTTTGAAAAGGAGATCGCATAACAGAAGTTGTCGGTGAATTTTTAATTTACTTTAAATAAATAATTTGAAAAGTAGTATTTGATTTTGAAAATAATTTTAAATTTGAAGGTTTTAAGATATGAGATTAAACCGATCTCACATCCCAAATAGTTTATATAAACGAGCACCGCATCACAAACCGTGTATCTATCCCTAAGGATAGACGGATGCGCTTGATGGTGGGGCTCGATTAAATAAACTAGAAGATTTGTGACATCCGTTTGGTCGGCGAACCAATTTTATAAGCGGACAAATTCCACGCTTAATATGAAAGCATTAAACGGGGTTTATATTACACAGGTTCTTTCAAATTCCCTATAAGGGCAAGCCCCTATAGTTAATTACATCTTAAGTGACGGGAATCACCTAAGAAAACTCTCGATAATAATCGATAGTTCTGCTCTCGAGAATTTGAAGTTTAAGTTCTCGAAAAGTTGAATTTTGGAATTTTAATAGGGAATGGATCAAATTTGGAACATTTTGTTTTGGGAATTCAAAGGAAGAAAAGTAGGAGAAATCACAGATTCGAAGTGAACTTCAGTAATTTCCCGACTATCCTATTGTTTGGCTTAGATTTAGGAAAGTCCTAATATTTATTTAATGTTTTGATTTTGTCAATTTTAATTAAATAGGGCTTATATTTATATGATAGAATCATACAAACAGCCTCGAAGGTATGAGGGTTTATTGTCGTATCGGACGACTACCTCGGAATCCTAAGACCGGTTAGGGCTTAATTTGCAATGCAAATGCCTAACGAAGAGTTGAGGATTTATGTTGCACTGAGGCAAACTACCTCGAAGTCCTATGGCTTTGTTATTTAATTCTAGGAAAGTTTCTTTGAAGTAGACTCGGGTTTTCGCTGATGACGATGGCCGTCTTGCCCACCATGCTCCGAGCTCCTTGTTGTTGCGAGTTTTAGTTTTAGAAGTCATAAATCGGGGGATGAGAAAATTATTTTGGTTTAGAGAAAATCTTAATTTCCAAGTGTTTTTTTTTACATTTTAATTAAAACAAATCTTAAAGTTGATTATAACGACACCGGTTAAGATCCCACGGTTCCATCCTTCCGGCATCATTATTTTTATTGGATTCACTTAGTCCAGATGAATTTGCTAAACTCAACTGAATGAGTTCCACACTTTCATTTAGACCGTGGGAAATCCCGTTAGCAACACGTAGGTTACATCATCCGAGGTATTCCCGATCATCCAACGGGACGTTTTAATTTAGTTGTAATTGTAGTTTTGTGTTACATGTTTGTGATTAAATTTTGAGTTGTTTTATATTTTGAAATGTTGTGGCGGTGAATTTTATCTTGCGATAACTTTTAACTTAGTTTTGGTTTCGAGTTTTAGGGACTATCCTAAAGGTGTGGGATTTCATGCAACGAGTTGTTTATCATGCAAGAAAAGTAAGTGCAATGCGAGTTAAATAAATTGCAATAATGTAAATTGCAAGAAAGTAAATTGCAATAAAATAAAAGCGTACACGGAGGGTCTTCCCGTCATTCCAAGCTGCACTTAAAACATAATTAGAATATTTAAGCAAGTTCCTAGGTAAAGCTAAGGTAAGGGTTATGGTTTTCTACCAAATTCCTAATCCTATAGCTAGTCATTTCCTATGACGTCTAGGTTCCTTGTGTTTTGGTTTGAAGACGATTTTTTTCATCGAAGAACAATTAAGTTCGATTGTTCTTATAAATATCCTATCATATTGAGGAAGTGCTTAAGAAGAATCTTAAACATCTTTTCAATACTGATAGGATTGTTTTAAGTCCAAATGGATTTAATTAATCGAGTGAGGTAATCGTCG
This sequence comes from Papilionanthe hookeriana x Papilionanthe teres, assembly GCA_022702705.1. NCBI lineage: Eukaryota > Viridiplantae > Streptophyta > Magnoliopsida > Asparagales > Orchidaceae > Papilionanthe > Papilionanthe hookeriana x Papilionanthe teres. The sequence continues at coordinate 3,859 of JAKZJZ010002689.1, read as the reverse complement.
GGGTTTGGTTTTGTTGTTATCTTACTCGGTGAACTAGGACATTTGAATATCCTATAAATGAAGTAACATTTCATTTAATGTTCAGTTTAGGAGTTATGATAACTAAAGCTTTCGAGGGTAAATTGGTATTCAAATGGTTTGTGATTTAGTTTAATTTCAATTAATGGGTTTAAATTTGGAATAGTGTTCAAGTTATTTTAGATTTATTTTGAATTCTTTATGTTATATTTAATTCAACTTAATTTAATTTAATTTAATTTAATTTAATTCTATTCAATTTAATTTGGTTTAACTTAATTTAGTTTGATTTGATGTTACATTAAATTAATTTAATTTGATTTAATCTTAATTTAATTTGATTTAATTTAATTTAATTTAATTTAATTTAATTTAATTTAATCTTTAATTTAATCTTTAATTTAATTTAATTTAATTTAATCTTTAATTTAATTTAATTTAATTTAATCTTTAATTTAATTTAATTTAATTTAATTTAATTTAATCTTTAATTTAATTTAGACTATGTAGATGCTACATATCCCATCCAAAAGAGTTGATCGAAAGTTCTTTGGTTTGGATTAGATACGATTCCTCGCCATCGGATTCGATCAGTGTCGATGGAATCGACCGCTTCCATCCCAGACAAGGGAGAGAGTAGAATGGATTGGATTTCAGATTTGGAAGATTGAATTTGAAATCGATTGAAATTTGATTTGAAATTTGATTTGAAATTTGATTTGAAATTTGGAAAGCTTGAATTCGAAATTTGATTTAGATTTGATTTGAAATTTGGAAGATCAAATTTGAGATTTGATCGAGATTGGATTTGAAATTTGATTGAGAATTTGATTTGAGATTTGAATTGATTGAATTTGAAATTTGGAAGGATGAGTTTGAATTCAATTGAAATTTGATTTAAGATTTGATTTGAAATTTATGTTCATTTTGTTTGTCTTTTAATGATTCAAATTTTATTTTATCGTTTATTTAATGTTCATGTGAATTTGGTGTTCGTCACTTTTAGATTTTTAAGGGAAGTTTTTTTTTATTATTTTTTTATTTCTTTTAATGTTCTTTGTTCGAAGTTCATTTAACTTTAATGGCGTTTCCCATTCGATTTGCACAAAAGAGGTGAAGGCCGAAAATGTGACATGGTCACTTTCATTCCAATCATGTCGAAGATACATCATACGACTTGATGCGGCATATATTTCATACAATCCATGTAGACTCGAAACGGATTATGTATGATCTTCGTCGATCCATCAAAAGAAGCATCAGTCGAAAATCCATGTACGAATAGTGGGGTACATGGTTAATAACATCACCTTCCAAGCCATCCTTGGCAAGGATGCCGAGCTGGATGTACGTTGGAGGTGTGATATCTCCCATGTAACTCACAGCTCGTAAGGCGGGAGGCTCTCTAGCTCCGAGTGCTGGTTGGAAATGGTACGGTGTCTTCCTGTCGTCCATCCTCACGAAAATAGCGAGATCCGCTTCATCTGGTACTCCCGGTATGCAATGCTTAGCGATATACTGCTCCGTTGCCCTTCGGTATCATGACGGAACCTACCGGTAAAGGTATCTTCACGGCCCTCGGAACTCACCGGGCCTGTTATCCGGAGGTCGGATCCGAACATGATGTTACACTCATTCGGGAAAGAGAGCGTGCGGAATGGTTCGACAAAGTCGTGGTGATCTATGTGTGGGGGTATGCGGTCACCACTGCTTGTAGATGTTAATAATGCGGCTATTGGGTATGCGATCTGGCGCGTACCCTACTGTGCGGCTTATTTTTTTTTAGGTCGTGTTTTATTTTGAAGAGGGGTCGCCTAACGGAAATCTGTCGGCGAATTTTTAATTTAATTAAAATAAATAATTTGAAAAGTAGTATTTGATTTTGAAAATAATTTTAAATTTGAAGATTTTAAGATATGAGATTAAACCGACCTCACATCCCAAATAGTTTATATAAACGAGCACCGCACCACAAACCGTGTATCTATCCCTAAGGATAGACATCTGCTTGATGGTGGGGCTTGATTAAATAAACTAGAAGATTAGTGACATCCGTTTGGTCTGCGAACCAATTTTATAAGCCGACAAGTTTCCCTACTTAATATGAAAACATTAAACGGGGTTTATATTACACGGGTTCTTTAAAATTCCCTATAAGGGCAAGCCCCATAGTTAATTACATCTTAAGTGACGGGAATCACCTAAGAAAACTCTCGATAATAACCAATAATTACGCTTTCGAGAATTTCGAAGTTTAAGGTTTTCGAAGATTGAATTTTGGAATTTCGATAGGGAATGGATCAAATTTTGGAACATTTTGTTTTGTGAATCCAAAGGAAGAGAGGTAGGAGAAATCAGCTGATTCGAAGTGAACTTCGATAATTTCCCGACTATCCTATTGTTTGTCTTGAATTTAGGAAAGTCCTAATGTTTATTTGATATTTCAATCTTGCCGATTTCAATTAATTAGGGCTTATATTTGTATGATAAAATCAAACAAATAGCACAGAAGATGTGAGGGTTTATTGTCGTATCGGACGACTACCTCGGAATCCTAAGACCGGTTAGGGCTTAATTTGCAATGCAAATGCCTAACGAAGAGTTGAGGATTTATGTTGCACTAGGCAAGCTACCTCGAAGTCCTATGGCTTGGTTGTTTTAATTCTAGGAAAGTTTCTGCTGAAGTAGATCGAGTTTTGTCGATGACGATGGTCGTGCTGCCCACCATGCTCCGAGCTCCTTGTTGTTGCAGAGGTTTAGTTTTAGAAATCATAAATCAGGGGATGAGAGAAGTGTTTTGGTTTAGAGAAAATCTTAATTTTCCAAGTGTTTTTTGTGTTTTAATTAAAACAAATCTTAAAGTTGATTATAACGACACCGGTTAAGATCCCACGGTTCCATCCTTCCGGCATCATTATTTTTATCGGATTCACTTAGTCCAGATGAATTTGCTAAACTCAACTGAATGAGCCACACTTTCATTTAGACCGTGGGAAATCCCGTTAGCAACACGTAGGTTACATCATCCGAGGTATTCCCGATCATCCAACGAGGACGTTTTAATTTAGTTGTAATTGTAGTTTTGTGTTACTGTTTGTGATTAAATTTTGAGTTGTTTTATATTTTGAAATGTTGTGGCGGTGAATTTTATCTTGCAATGACTTTTAACTTAATTTTGGTTTCAGTTTTAGGGGCTATCCTAAAGGTGTGAGCTTTCATGCAACTGTTGTTTTATCATGCAAGAAAAGTAAAATGCATTTGCAATAAAGTAAATTGCAAGAAAGTAAATTGCAAGAAAGTAAATTGCAAGAAAGTAAATTGCAATAAAATAAAAGCGTACCTGGAGGGTCTTCCCGTCATCCCAAGCTTAGCTCAGAGAAGTGTGGCTTCAATCTGAGAGTTGTTGCACCTTCGATTGGGTCCCAGCAAGCTCCAGATGAAGTCTCCTGGTCGGTGAATTGCCTAGCTATGAAAGTGACCACAGCCGATCACAAAGCTTGGAGGTCTGGAGCAAGCTGGGTGGCTCGGAGATGGGGCTTTCGGTGGGAAACTTCTCCTCTTGGTCCGGTGAAGGTGTAGGACCGGTCGATTTGAGGATTGGCTCAGCTGTGGCAAAGTGTCCTGGTTTTGGGTGGAATTTCGGTTGAGAAATTGGGCTCTGTTGGTGGGGATTAGGGCAAATTGACACCGGGGATCAAGCTGCTCTAAGGATGGTGAAGGGTTTGGAACAATTTTGGCGAGTTTCGGCAAGGTTTGTGCTTCGCTCTTTTCATGGCCGAGAGGGGTGGAGTTTAAATAGAGGCGGGTCGGGGGCCTCCTGGGGAGAGTTAGGGCTTGGGAT
>JAKZJZ010002688.1:0-14251 GCA_022702705.1 Papilionanthe hookeriana x Papilionanthe teres | reverse complement strand
TTCTATATAAAAATCCATTATTTTAGAGAGATTTTAACCCCTAGGGTCTGCCACCAATCCTATGGAGGCTTGTAAGAGAAAGGAAGAGATTCAAAGGAACTTTAAGAGTTTGGTGGAGAGGAACTTGTGATATGTTTTTATCTTTTTAATTCATTTAGTTTTAAGTGAGACTTCTTGTGTTGTCAAATGATTTCTACTTTTAGAATGAATTGTTGTTATGTTTTGTTCATGGATTCTGAGTAGTTTTCTTTATTTTTTTTCTTTAAAATGAAAAGCAATTAAGTGTTGGATGGATGTTGTGGAAGTATTAATCTTTAATACTGAAATAAGTTGTGATGATTTAATCCCTGTACTTCCTTTACTTCTTGATTTGACTAATTAAAATGTTAACATTTGTTGTAAGAACATGTAAGATCTGTGATGGTATTTTCTCAGTCAACTATTAGTAGAAATCACATGGGATTATATGGATGAGAATGTAATTCATATAATTTTGTGCAAATAAATAGGAAAATAAACTTTGATGGGGGTAGCCCCAGGTGGAGGGAAAGGAGAGAACTCTAGAGTGAGAGCTAGTATCTTCCCTACCTAACCCGTTTTAAAAACTATTCAAACTTTAAACTAACCAATGTTCTTTATAGCATCTCTAGTAAGAGTAAAGAAAAATATTGCTTCTATTTAGCATAACACATTTTGAATATATCCACAACATAACTCCTATACTTACTAATTATTCATGATAAGGAAATATATATATTTTTTACTTCTTTTATCTTACAAAAAACTTTTTATAGTTAGTTAATTTTTTACTTTATTTCAAAATATTAAAAATTACCAAAAAGAATCGCATTTTCAATCTTCTAATTTCTTAAACTGTTTAAGTAGGTGTCTTTTTTTAAATTGATTTTGTGATATAATTTCTTATTAATAATTTACATGATTCCTTGTGGGTTCGATATTTCGGGGCTTAATCAGAAAGTCTTATATTACTTGATAATGATTCATATATTTGTGTAGAATCCCCAAATTTAAATATAACTGTTAAACTCTTATTTAAATCTGAATCAAGTTTTTTGTGCTGTTGTAAAGAAGGAAATATTATTAAAGGAGAATAGACTATTATATCATATATATATATATATATATATATATATATATATATAAATCATACCACAGTAGAAATATTTGGGATCTAGTTTTTGGAGCCGTTGCTTGGGAATCAAAAGGAAAATTTAAAAATTTTTAACAAATATTTAGAAAAATAAAATTTCTATTTTTAGAAGGTCTTATTTAAAATTTTTATAGAATATTTCAATGTTGTTATTTTATTTTCAATGTTATTTTATAATAGTTTATCGGTACTTCAGGTTCTGAAAGGACTAGTGTCCTACGATTTTGAATTAGAAATAACTATTAGAAAAATTAAAAAAATTAAGAATACATAAAAATTCAAAAATTTTAATAAATGGCAAACCAAAATAATCAAAATGCTAAAATTTATCAAGAATTTAGACTTTTAAGAGATTATACAAGCCCTACAGTGGATGAACTTTGTGGTAGTATTCAAAATCCAGCTGTAGCTGCTAATTCATTTGAACTTAAACCTACTATTATTCAAATGGTATCAAATAATCAGTTTGATGAGCACCAACTGAAGATCCAAACTTAGATCTTGCTAATTTTTTAGAATTGTGTGCTATATTTAAATATGTTGGTGTTTCAAATGATGCTATTAGACTTAAGATTTTTTCATTCTCACTTAGGGATAAGGGTAATATTTGGTTGAATTCATTAGGACCTAGATCTATCAGAACTTAGAGTGATTTAGCACAGAAATTCCTTCCTAAATATTTTCCACCATCAAAAAATGTGAAGCTTAGAAATGATATTACATATTTTTGTCAGTTTGAAGGGGAATCTATTTATGAAGCTTGGGAAAGATTTGAAGAACTTCTAAGAAAGTGTCCACACCATGCTGTGTCAGATTGGTTAATTATTCAAACTTTTTAAAATAGATTAGTTGGATCTCTTAGATCTATTATCGATGCCACTGCTGGTGGTTCATTGATGTCAAAATAATTTTATGATGCTTATGCTTTAATTGATAAAATGACTACTAATAATTTTCAATTGCCTTCTGAGAGGGTACATCCTAATAAGGTAGCCAATATTTATGAATCTGATGATTTTGCAATATTAGCAAATCAAGTCGCTAAAATTTTAGGGAAGATAAATCGATTTGGAATGAATTTTTATTAACCAATTCCAATAATTGAAGAGAATTCATTAGGCAAAATTTTAGATTCTCAAACATTAATAGAAACTTTAAATACTATAAATAATAAGTCAAACAAACCATATTCAAACTATTATAACCTAGGATGGAAAAATCATCCAAATTTTAATTGGAATAATAATAATTTGGGTGGTATTAATCAGCAATGGAGGAACAACCAAGTAAACTCATTGTGGACTGGATCAACCAAGGTAATATTAATTATAAACCTACTTATCCTCATGGTTTTAACAATAATCTATAATTTAAGGATAATAAGTTTTCTATAGTAGAATTGGTGTTATAAATGAGAAATCAGTTACAAAGTCAAGGAGTTGCTATTAGACATATTGAGAATCAATTGGGACAAATAGCAAATTTGTTAAGTAATAGAACTCAAGGAACACTCCCTAGTAATACAGAAGTAAATCTAAAAGATCAGAATAAAGAGCAAGTAAAGGCTGTTCAACTTATAAGTGGAAGAGAGTTAGAAGGTAGAGATCAAAAAGAGATTAAAGTAGAGAGAGAAGAAATTGAAGAACCAAAAGAGGATGCTCCAAATGGTTTTGAGAGACCTGTGTCTCCACTTAAAATAGACTTAGAAACACCACCAACCACTCCATTTCCTCAGAAACTTCATTAACAAAAGTTAGGTAAACAATTTTTAAAATTTCTGGAAATTTTTAAAAAGTTTACAATTAATATTCCATTTGTTGAAGCCTTAGAAAAAAATGCAAAGATATGTGAAGTTTATGAAATATATTCTTAACAAAAAAAAGCAAGTTTAAAGATAACGAGACAGTTGCACTTAGTGAGGATTGCAGTGCACTAATTCAGAAAAAAAATTCTTGAAAAACTTAAAGATCCTGGAAGCTTCACAATTCTATGTGTGATAGGAGACAGATTTTTAGGAAAGCTTTATGTGATTTAAGTGCAAGCATTAACCTTATGTAATTATCTTAATTTAAAAGACTGGGATTAGGAGAAATATCCCTACCACTGTAACATTGCAATTAGCAGATCGTTCGATAATATATCCTAATGGAGTTATTGAAGATGTTTTGGAAAAAGTGGATCAATTTATTTTTTCTGTTGATTTCATTTTGCTAGATATGGAGGAAGATAAAGAGATACCTATTATTTTGGGGAGATCTTTCCTAGCTACATGAAGAACAATGATAGATGTACAAAAAGGAGAATTAATTATGCATGTCAATTATGAAACAATTACTTTTAATATTTCAAAATTAATGAAATAACCTGCAAAAGGTAAATATGATGAATGTTTCAAGATGGATGTATTAAGATACCTTACTGAATGCCATTTCAAAACAACATATGAAGAGAAATCCAAAATAAAAGAATTGGATCACGAGCAAGAAGTGGAATTAGAAAATTTAATGATTTTATTAAAGAAGATTCAAAATTTTTTCAAGAAAGTTTTGAAGTTTTGGATGTGATGGAAAAAAGATAAATTTTTTTATCCATCAATTAAGAAACCTCCTGAACTTGAATTGAAGTTACTTCCGAAACATTTAAAATATTCCTTCTTAAGTGATTCATTAACTTTGTGTGTTATAATTTCCTCAACTTTAACTTTAGAAGAAGAAGAGTGTTTATTGATAATTTTGAAGAAATATAACAAAGCCTTTGGATGGACAATTGCTGATATTAAAAGTATCATTCCTTCAATTTGTGTGCATAGAATTCGTATGAAAGTAAACTGTAACCTCAGGGCTGAACCTTAAGAAAGATTAAATCTTATTATGAAAGAAATTGTTAAGAAAGAAATTTCAAAGTGGTTAGATTCTAGGATCATCTATCCTATTTCAGATAGTGCATTGGTTAGTCCAATTCATTGTGTTCCAAAGAAAGAAGGAGTGACTGTAACTATTAATGAACAAAATGAACTAATACCAACAAGCCAAGTTACAGGATGACAAATATGCATTGATTATAGAAAATTAAACCTTGTCAATAGAAAAGATCATTTTCCATTAACCTTTCTAGATCAAATTCAGGATAGACTATTAAGGCATAAATACTTTTGTTTTCTGGATTGATATACTAGTTATCATCAAATACAATTAAGAGAAAACAACGTTTACCAGTCCTTATGGTGCATTTGCTTTCAGAAGAATGCCCTTTGGTTTATGTAGTGCCCCTAGTACATTTCAAACATGTATGATGGCTATTTTCTATGATTTAATTGAAAAAGGAATTGAAGTTTTTATGGATTATTTTTTGGTTGTTTGGGACTTCATTCGAATTGCGTTTATCATAAGTTCTTAATTTGGAAAAATGTATATTTATGGTAGGGGAGGAATTGTTTTAGGACATGCTATATCAGACAAAGGTATTGAGGTAGATCCTGCAAAAATTCAAGTGATCGATAATTTACCTCACCCAAAAAATGTGAGAGAAATTAGGAGTTTTTTAGGACATGCTGGATTCTACATGTGATATATTAAAGACTTCTCAAAAATTGCTAAGCCACTATGCCATTTACTCGAAAATATGTTTTTTAATTTTGATAAGGAGTGCCAAAAAGCTTTTAATCTATTAAAAAATACATTTAGTCACTGCACCAGTTATTATTTTACCATTTTGAACAAACCATTTGAATTAATGTGTGATGCAAGTGATTATGCTATTAAAATTGGTTTGGGACAGAAATATGATTAGATTTTCATAGTAATTTATTATGCTAATAAAAATTTTAATGAAGCTCAAATTAATTATACCACAACATAAAAGAGTTATTAGCAATAGTATTTCCTTTTGATAAATTCATATCATATTTAACTGGAACTAGATGTGTAGTGCATATAGATCATTCTGCTATTACGTCTTTAGTGAAAAAGAAGGATGTAAAACTAAGACAGATTAAATGGACTCTTCTTTTGCAAGAATTTGATTTTGAAATAGTTGATAGAATGGAGGTGATAATCAAATTGCTGATCATCTATCCAAGCTTGAATCTGAAAAATCACTTTGTTTTATTAAAATAAATTAATGAACATTTTCCATATGAAAAATTTTTCAATATTAATGAATGGCGTGTTCCGTGGTATGCATTTATTGTGAACTTTATTGTTAGTAATATTATACCTTATGGTCTGACACACCAACAAAAGAGGAAAATTTTCTCTGAAGCTAAGACTTATTTTTTGGATGACCCATTTTTATATAAATAAGGAAAGGATCTTATTATTCAAAGATGTGTGAATTTAGAAGAAACTTATGAATTTATAAAAAATTGTCATGATTATGATTTTGGTGGTGTTGATAAGACAACATACAAAATTTTGCAATTTGAATTTTATTGACCTACAATCTTTAGAGCTGTTAATGCTTATAATAAAAATTATGATCATTGTCAACATTTAGGAAATATTTCTAGAAGAAATGAGATGACCCTCAATTATATTTTAGAAGTTAAAATATTTTACATTTGAGGATTAGATTTCATGGGACCATTTAAACCATCTTTCAGAAATATATATATATTGTTAGCAGTATACTATGTGTCTAATGGATAGAAGTTGTTGCTTTACCTCAATGTGATACTCAAAGTGCTATAAAGTTTTTATGAAATAACATATTTTGTAGATTTGGAATGCCAAGAGTGTTCATAACTTATGGGGGAAGTTATTTCAATAATTCAATATAGAGAATTTTGTAAAGATACATCATATCAAACATTGAATCTCTACTGCTTATTGATGCAGTATTTTTTTTATTTTAATTTATTTTCTTATAGACACCAGAATAAAAACACAAATATACATATCACACAGTAATAAAAGGCATTAATGGAGTTCTGATTATCGATCCCATGGAGATCTTGACCTCACTTTTGGTTGAGGTTTAGTCTTTTCTTAGATAGCCTAGGGTCTAGCCATAAGACTCTCATTGTGACTTTCTTAGAAGACTAGCAATTGAACTCTACCACATATAAATTCCACAAGCTTATTTACCTAACTTGGAATTTTCATATGTTTAAGGCCTAACCTCTAGCTTTTGGGAGGAAGAGACCAAGCATAAGGAAGTCCAAGTGGGATTCCTATAGGTGGTCAGGCCTTAGGGTAAACTCTAATAGGTTTGGAGCACATTCACACGTACACATTACACTTTATATTCACAATTCTAAACCAAACACATCCCATTTTGATTCCTTAACTCTTTGGAAACTCATATGAGTGGTCCCACCAACTTTTAGTCTATGGCTAAAATGGCTAGGAACAACACATAGAGGACAAAAGATAGCTTTCATTGATCCATAACTCAGCCAGAATGGTCCCATTCTTCCTACCTTGAAGCCATTTCAATTTTCCCAAAATTTCATTTTTGACCCAAAATTACCAAATTGCCTCTGAAAATGACCCAATTTCCAAAATTATCAAGAATTACCCCATCTCTCCCAAAAACATTCTAGAATGTTCCCCTCGTCATACAGAGAATTTTAACTGTAAACATGCCATACTTCTGAGCTACCTTTAGGCCCCTCGACGCCAAAATAGTCGATACTTGAACGACATTCCGGGCCTCGTAAAACCCTTCACAATGATCAGAAATGCCCCCGGACACTGTGTTTGACTCCAAATTACATTTTAAACTGCCTCGAGTTTTCAGTTCAGCCTTTTGACCACTTACCCCAAAAATCCCCCAAATGACCAAAATAACCCTCATCACCCGAAATTCAAAAAAATTCCAAAAATTCTAAAAAATCCCAAAAGAATTCCAAAACCTCCTAAATATCTCTAATTTCATTTTCTTCAACTAAAACATAGCTCAATTTGATCAATTTTACCCAATTTCAACAAAAACCTCAATTTGACCCAAATTGAACCCAATGTCAGCCAATTTTCCCCCAATTCAAATTTTAAATCCTTCGTAACACTCCCCTAAAGAAAATGCAACATTCAGTTGTCCCTAATTTGACCACAAATTTCACCCAAAACCGATTTAAACCAAAACCCCCAAATTTAACTTATTTTTCGACCTAATCATTGACGAAGTTGCCCGAAAAATCCCGGATCACGAAACAGACTGCGCTGTTACATCCAGAACGTCAAAATTACTTGTAGAGGACATAAAGCTTGCTATATTTTTGCGCACGAAGAAATAGTTCGAAATTCGACGCGTTTTCCTCAAATAATTAAAAATTTACATTTTTTACCACCTAGATCCCTAACCTAACACCATCTCACGCCTAACCTAGCAGCCTCCCCCTCTATTTCACAAGAACCAGCCATGGTCGATGCCCCTTACTCCTTGCAAAAAATCCATGGCTTCCTCCCTTTTCTTCCTCTCCAAGCTTTCATCCCATCCCATGGCAGCAAGTCATCATATTCTCCATGGACTTGTCACCTCTTTGCTGCCATCTTTCTCATCTCCATCACTTTAATCAAGATCTAATGGTGGCACACCTCTTGGAACTTCAGTTTTTACCCAAAGGTAAGTTGGGGGTCTTCTTCTTCCTCTTCTTCTTCCTCTTTCCTCTATAAAATGACCTTTATTTTGAGCACTCTAGCCTGGCCAAAATTTACAAGGGGGAGGTGCTGCCATATTTTCATTTTACATCTTCTTGCTTGCCCCAAATCATTGCCGGTTTTCTCTTTACTTTGATGGAATTTTTGTTTCATTCCAAAAGACCTAAAAAGTTGGTGGTTTCATGTGATATTTTGAAGTTTCTTGCTCCTTTATTTTATTTGGCCAAAAATGCATGTTTAGATGCTTAAGAAATTGGGGGTTCTATGTGAAATTTTGGAGTTTTCTTGCCCTTTCTTTGCTTGGCCGAAAATTCATATTTAGGTGCTTAAAGTTTAAATGTTTTATGTGGTATTTTGAAGCCTTTTAGCTCCTTCTTGGTTGGCTGAAAAATGCATGCTTAGGGGCTTAATACTTGGCTTGTTTCATGTGAAATTTTTGTAGTCTTTTGCTCCTCATTTGGTTAACCAAAATCCATGCTTGTGATGTTAAAAATTTTCATTGTTTCATATGAAATTTGGAAGGTTTTATGACTCTTTTTGGAGGGCCAAAATCCATGCTTGGGATGTTTAAAATTTTCATTGTTTCATGAAATATTTAGGTGCTCTTTTTGCACCTTTGGTTGGCCAAAAAAAAAAGAGAAAAAAAAACTCATGTTTGGAGTCTTAAGGCTTAGCTTGTTTCATGTGATATTTTATAGTTTCTTTTGCTCCTTTTTATGGCTAAAAATCATACTTGGGAGACTTAAGATTTAAGTTATTTTATATGAAGTTTAGGTGCTTTTTCTTGCACCTTTTAGTTGGCTATACTTATGTTTAGGAGGCTTAAAGTATTTTTTTTATTATTCCATACGTTATTTTATGAGCTTTTTTACTCTCTTTTTGATGGCCAAAAAATGTGGCTAGCATGCTTGACATTTTTTTTTGAGATTTTGTAGTTTCCTTACTCTTGTGCTAAAAGCTTTAAGCATCCATGTGGTAGTCAAATTGAATCATGTGATACTTTGTAGGAAGCTTAAAATCTTGATTGAGTCATGTGGTAATAAGGATGGATTCATGTGATATCTTGTAGTCCGCTTACTCTCTTTTGGATGGCCAAAGTTCTTGGCTTGGAGGTTAATACTTTGGTTGAGCCATGTGACATTTAATAGCTCTCCTTGCAACATTTTTGGAGAGGCTGAAACTCTACAAAGAAGGGGATGGAAGGACTTTTGTTGGCTACCTTTATTTTCATCTTGCAAGTCCCTTTGCTCCATAAGATACTCTCTACTTATAATTGTTGGATGAATGTAGTACATGCATTAACATTCCATACTCCCTACTGATAATTGTTGGATGAAAGTAGTACATACTTTAAGATTCCATACTCTCTACTCATAATTGTTGAATGAAAGTAGCACATGCTTTAATATTCCATGCTTTCTAGTCTTGATTGTTGGATGAAAGTAGTACATGCTTTAACATTCCATACTCTCTACTCATAATTGTTGGATGAAAGTAGTACATGCTTTAATACTCCATGCTTTTTAGTCTTGATTTTTGGATGAGAATAGTGACTCATGCTTTAATATTTCATGCTTTCTACTCTTGATTCTTGGATGAGAATAGTGATCCATGTTTTAATATTCCATGCTCTTTACTTTCACTTGTTGGGTGGAAACAGTGGCATTAAATGTACATGGCTTTTATGAATGTTAAGAGGGTGGTACTTTGTTTGGCTTGAGACATTTATTTCAAAAAGGAGAGAAAAAAAGAGAAGTGAAGTTTGGTATACATTGTTTGGAAAGTTTGGCATGCTTTACCTTTGCTTCCATAAGCTTGATATAAATATTGTTTGAAGAGTTTAGCATGTTACATTTGCTTTAAAGCATGATAAATACTGTTTGGAAGTTGGTATGCTTCATGTTCTTCTCAAAGCATGATACATATTATTTAGAAAGTTTGGCATGTTTTTCCTATGCTTCTCTAAACTTTATACATATTGCTTGGAAAGTTTAATATGCTTCATATGCTTTTTAAAGCATGATACATATTGTTTAGAAAGTTTGGCATGCTTTCCTATGCTTCTCTAAACTTGATACATATTGCTTGGAAAGATTAATATGCTCCATATGCTTCTCTAAGTTTGGCAAATTTTATTTGGAAAAGATGGCATGTTTTACTTATGTTGCTTAGCATGTTTTGGCCTTGGGGCTTTGCATCTTGAAGCATGAAATGATTTATTCGTTATGTGCAATTTTCGGATTTGAGAATAACCCCATGTATAACACTTAAGTTTTGAAGATATGTGTCTCTCTCTTCGCCTATTTCATTAAACATTCATATGTGTAACACTTAAGTGCCAATTTCAAACAAATTCCACCTCATCCCATGCATAGAAGGGTGGGTTTTACTTGTAGGAATTTAAGGTCACTTGATGGTTAAATACTCACCTAAACTTCACTCTCCACACACACATCACCCAAAATTTTGAAGTATTTACATACTTCACACCTACACCTCCACTTTTACATACACACATACACCTACACTCTCTCTTTTACATACATGCAACACCTACACTTTACATAAAAATTGTATTGTTAAGTATCTTGAGTTGGTTTAAATGTTATCTTTGTTACCCCTATGTTAAAAACCGCATTGTTTGACGCTTCCTGAATTAGTTTAAATGTTATCTTTGCCGCCCTTATCTTAAAATATGCATTGTAGCCACCTTACATGTTGGTTTAAATGTTTTCCTTGCTGCTCTTACTTAAAATCTGCATTGGTGGGCATCCTTTGTGTTGTTTTCAAGCGAAGAGAGAAAGGGAGTAAAAGGGCTTACTTGGGCTGGATGGGTTGGCTCACTTTTCTGTAGTTGTTTGACTTGCATATCCATGCTTTTAACCTTTTCTACTTACATTGATATCATGACACGAGGAAGTATGGTAATTTAGGAAGGTTAAAATTTATGTTCATGCCTTACAAATATCGACATCTCTCTTTGATTTAGGTTGCTTTTATTCTTGAAGATGTGTGGGGATTGTTTTTTTTTTTGGAAACTTGCACTGTGAACCATGCTTATGTTTCCTCATTTTACTATCACATACATTTGTTGAAATTATGGGAAAGTGAAGAGAAATTGGGAGATTCCTTCCACATGCATGCTCTACAACTGAGATATTTTTCTCTTATATTACCAACATGTTTAAAATATGTTAGCCCTTCTAAAAATGATTTGAGATGTTTTGTGACATTAGTTTGGTTGGAAAATCTGAAACATGGAAGTTTGACTTTGGATCTTTGTATGACTTGGTCTTGCAGTTTCATTGTGACCGACTTTCTTTTTCTTTCTTATGCTTTACAGACTCCTTACACCACGTTGGAGGTGTTTATTTCCCTTACATTACATGCTTTATAGATAACCCTTGCACCATGCTGGAGGGGCTACATTTACATGTTTTAGTTGCTTCGTGGCTGCCACTTTTGTACCATATATGGAGCTTGCTCTTGTAATTATACTAGTTCATGTTTGTTAGTTTGTGTGGTTTTGAGGAATGACCTGCCTCTGTAATGTCATGTTTTAGGTAGGATCGTTTCCTCCTCTTTCTCTTCCTTGCCCCATGTCCTTTGTTTCTTCTTACTTCTTGGCCTGAGTCCCGTGCTTATGTAGGACGCATAAATGCACACGTATAGCCTTCTGCTATTTGTGGGGCCATTAAGTAAGGCTGTAAGTAGGATGGTTGGGGGAGGACGATGATGATAGTGCATCGACAAGGGATATGAGGAATTTTTAGAGTAGTATCTCCTGACTCAGAGACCCTGGAGAGGGTAGACGAAAGAATTTACGATACTATTCATCTATCCTTGGGGATTTCTGCCACTAGCACCCTTAGGTTGCTAGTAGTCCTAATTCGATTAGGATAGTCAATCTGTGGATCACACAATTTTATAAATATACATATACATTTTAAAAAAAATACCAAGCTACATCTACAACAAAAATAGCCTCCACACCCATAAGTTTTCACTTGCATGCAATCCAAATTGAAATGAATGAAAAATTTACAAAGGTCCATGGTTGACTATTCAGGTTGAGTTAGAACTGCTTTCCATAGGGTGTCAGTTTGGTAGTTCTCACTTAAGGTTGGGATACATACAACACAACTCTGAGCCCTCCACACCATCGTGCTTACGGTTCTCCCGGACTTGTAGTCCGTTTTTGTGGTTTCCCTACGTTCTTTTCTACGGATCTCATTTCTATAGATTTTCTACAGATTTCCTACGAACTTTGCATAGGATTATTATAGAGTTACCATACAGTTTCTGTTCTTTTTTCTACAAATATTCCCCACGAATTTAGTTTTAGATTTCTTACTGGATGTTCTTCTTCGACCTTTTGGTTTTCTTTCATCTGTCTCTTGGTTTATTATACAAGTCTCACACTTTGCCTTTCATGTATACACTTTAGCACACCTATACACCTGTTTAGTTTAGTTTGCTTACTTTACATTTTAGAGCATACACACTTGTTTAGTTTAGCATGCTTACTTTGTTTTCCATAACATATACTCTTGTTTAGCGTAGCTTTCTTACTCTACTTTTTCACATATCTTAAATTGTGAAAAAATGATCGAACCCCGCATGTTTAAACAACTCAAAATTTAACCACCAACAAAAATAAACTTACAACTTCAATAAAATTAAAATGTCTTTCGGATGACCGGGATACCCTCGAAGGAGGTAACCTATATGTTACAATCGAGATTTCCCATGGTCTAAATTAAAGTGTGGAACTCATTCAGTTGAGTTAAGCAAATTCATTTGGACTAAGTGAATCCGTTGAAAATGGTGATGCCGGAATAAGGGAACCATGGGATCCTAACCGGTGTCGCCATAATCAACTTAAATATTTGTTTTAATTAAAAAACTAAGCCACCTCAATTTTAAACCTTCCAAAACATGACACTTCTCTCATCCCTCTGATTATCACTTTTTAACTAAACATTATGCAACAACAAGGAGCTCGGGGTTACACCATGGGAAGCACGATCAAGGACGTGGAGGAACAGGTTTGAGAGAGCAAATAACGGATCTGCAACAGCAATCCTTTCCTTAGAAATAAACAAGCCATAGGACTTCGAGGTAGTCTGCCTAGTGCGGCATAAACCATCATCTCATCTTTTAGGCCTTTGCACTTAATGCAATATAAGCCTCAACTCGCCTTAGGTTTCCGAGGTTGTCATCCGATATGCCATAAATCCTCCTAACTTTCAGGTTATTCACATGATCAATATTAAGTGAATGTAAACCCTAAATAAATAAAATAGGCAGGATGAAATTAAAATTACATGTCTCAAATTAAAGCTAAAAAATAGGATAGATTGGGAAGTCACCAAGCTTTACTCTTGGATCAATGACCTCTCCTAGTTCTTCCTCCTTTGGGTTCCTACAACAACTGTTCCAGAACTTGAAACCACTCACTTATTGGATTCTGATCACCTCACTTTCATTGAAAATCCTAGTCTTTAGAAGTCAATTCATAAAAATATATTTCTTGATCTAAATCGAGAGTTTTCTTAAGTGACTTTGGTCATCTAAAATGTAATTAAATATAGGGACTTACCCTTATAGGAAACGTAAACGAACTCAGTATTACTATAAATCATATCTAATTCATTTGTATTAGAAAGGGGAACTTGTCGGTCAACACAAAAGTTTGCAGACCAGAACGGATGTCATAAATTCAGTAGTTTATTTGATCAAGTCGTATCATCAAGCAGTGTGTCTATTCCTCGGGATTGATGCATCGCTTGCTATATCGTGCTCGTTCATTTCAAATTATTAAATGAATAATATTCGTCCATTCCCATTTTTTTAAATTTAAAAGATTATTTTCATAAATCCATATATATACATTAAATTAAATCAAAACCACATTTTATAAAACTACATTTCATAATTTTCAAAAGTTTCTAACCTCACCCAAAATTTAATGGCTGACAGCTTCCGGCGACTCCGTTGGAGATCGTTTCTCTCTACATTAAGATCAGGAAATATACTTTTACACATCGGTAATGCATCTATGTCCCTTATAGGCTAGATTACCATTCTTCTGTCGATATGCTTCACCCATTTCTTTCTTGGGAAAGTAGGATCGACTCTCCTTGACTTCAGGACTGTTTGTTTAAATCACTTTTGAATAAAGGGTCCAGAAGGCTTTTAGGATTTTTCTTTGATCCTGTAGGGTCGAAACCCCAATAGGTGTGTCGGTGGATAAGTTCCACCAGAGCAAAGTACATTGTGAAGAGGGTCCCGAACCGGATACCATGCTTCACTTATCCTTCTCACCAATCGGGCATAGTTTTGCTACTTTGCACCTTTTTTGAATCTCGAAGTATTTCTAAATTCTAACTTCTTTAAATCAAAAACAAAGTTGAAAAATACATAAAACAAAATAAGTACTTTTAAGAACAAAACAACATGAAAGTAAAAGAAGTTTCAC